>JAVLSZ010000047.1:2645000-2697500 GCA_032313775.1 Urocyon cinereoargenteus | reverse complement strand
CCCGAACCCTAACCAGAACCCTAAACCGAACCCGAACCCTAACCCTACCCCGAACCCGAACCCAAACCATAACCCTAACCATAACACGAACCCTAACCCTAACCATAACCCTAACCCGAACCCTAACCCTAACCCTAACCCTAACACTAACCCTAACCCGAACACTAACCCTAACCCTAACCCTAACCCCTAACCCTAACCCGAACCCTAACCCTAACTCGAACCCTAACCCTAAATCTCACCTTAACCCTAACCCTAACCCTAACCCAAACCCTAACACGAACCTAACCCTAAACCTAAACTAACCCTAAACCTAACCCTAATCCTAAAACCTAACCCTAACCCTAACCCGAAACCTAACCCTAAACCTAACGCTAACCCTAACCCTAACCCTAACCCGAACCCGAACCCTAAACCGAACCCTAACCCGAACCCTAACCCTAACCTTAACCCTAACCCTAACCCTAACCCTAACCCGAAACCGAACCCTAACCCGAACCCTAACCCGAACCCTAACCCTAAACCTAACCCTAACCCTAACCCGAACCCTAACCCTAACCCTAACACGAAACCGAACCCTAACCCGAAACCTAACCCTAGCCCTAACCCTAAACCTAACCCTAACCCGAATCCGAACCCTAAACCTAAACCTAACCCGAACCTGAACCCTAACCCGAACCCTAACCCGAACCCTACCCCGAACCCTAACCCGAACCCTAACCCGAACCATAACCTGAACCCTAACTCTAACCCTAACCCGAACCCTAACCCGAACCCTAACCCTAACCCTAACCCTAACCCCTAACATTAACCCTAACCCTAAACCTAAACCTAAAACCTAACCCTAACACTAACCCTAACCCTTACCCTAACCCGAACCCGAACCCTAACCCTAAACCTAACCCGAACCCTAACCCTAAACCTAACCCTAACCCTAACCCGAACCCTAACCCTTACCCTAACCCTAACCCCTAACCCTAACCCGAACCCTAACCCACACCCTAAACCTAACCCTAACACGTACACTAACCCTAACCCTAACCCGAACCCGAATCCGAACCCTAACCCTAACCCGAACCCTAACCCTAAAACGAACCCTAACCCTAACCCTAACCCTATCCCGAACCCTAACCCAAACCCGAAACCTAACCCGAACCCGAACCCTAACCCTAACCCGAACCCGAACCCTAACCCTAACCCGAACCCTAACCCTAACCCTAACCCGAAACCTAAACCTAACCCTAATCCGAACCCAAACCCGAACCCGAAACCTAACCCGAACCCTAACTCTAACCCTAACCCGAACCCTAAACTTAACCCTAACCCAAACTCTATCCCGAACCCTAACCCTAACCGTAATCCTAACCCTAACCCTAACCCGAAACCTAACCCTAACCCTAACACGAACCCTAACCCCTAACCCGAACCCGAACCCTAACCCTAACCCTAACCCGAACCCGAACCCTAACCCTGACCCTAAACCGAACCCTAACCCTCTCCCGAACCCTAACCCTAACCCTAACCATAACCCTAACCCGAAACCTAACCCGAACCCTAACCCGAACCCTAAACCTAACCCTAACCCGAACCCTAACCCGAACCCTATCCCTAACCCTTACCCGAACCCTAACCCTAACCCTAACCCGAACCCTAACCCGAACCCTAACACTAACCCTAACCCTAACCCTAACCCGAACCCTAACCCTAACTCTAACCGGAACCCTAACGCTAACCCTAATCCGAACCCGAACCCTAACCCCTTACCCGAATCGTAACCCTAACCCAAACCCTAACCCGAACACTAACCCTAACCCTAACCGCGAACCCGAATCCTAACCCTAACCATAACCCTAACCCGAACCCTAACCCGAACCGTAACCCTAACCCTAACCTGAACACTAACCCTAAACCTAACCCGAACCCGAACCCTAACCCTAACCCTAACCCGAACCCTAACCCGAACCCTAACCCGAACCCTAACCCGAACCCTAACCCTAACCCTAACCCTAAACCTAACCCTAACCCGAAACCTAACCCTAACCCGAACCATAATCCGAACCCTAACCCAAACCCTAACCCGAACCCTAACCCGAACCCGAACCCAAACCCTAACCCGCAACCTAACCCGAAACCTAACCCGAAACCTAACCCTAACCCTAACAAGAACCCTAACCTGAACCCTAACCCTAACCATAACCCGAACCGTAACCCCTAACCCGAACCCTAACCCGAACCCGAACCCTAAACCTACCCCGAACCCGAACCCAAACCATAACCCTAACCCTAACCCGAACCCTATCCTTAACCCTAACCCTAACACTAACCCTACCCCTAACCCTAACCCCTAACCCTAACCCGAAACCTAACCCTAACTCGAACCCTAACCCTAAATCTCACCCTAACCCTAACCCTAACCATAACCCTAACCCAAACCCTAACCCGAACCCTAACCCTAACTCGAACCCTAACCCTAAATCTAACCCTAACCGTAACCCTAACCCTAACCCTAACCCGAACCGTAACACTAAACCTAACCCTAACCCTAACCCTCACACTAACCCGAACCCGAATCCTAACCCGAACCCTAACCCGAAACCTAACCCTAACCCTAACCCTAACCCTAACCCTAACCCGAACCCTAACCCTAACCCTAACCCTAACCCGAACCCGAACCCTAAACCTAAACCTAACCCGAACACGAACCCTAACCCGAACCCTAACCCGAACCCTAACCGAACGCGAACCCTAACCCTAACCCGATCCCTAACCCTAACCCGAACCCTAACCCTAACCCTAACCCTAACCCCAAACCTAACACGAACCCTAACCCTATCCCTAACCCGAACCTTAACCCCTAACCCTAACCCGAACCCGAACCCTAACCCGAACCCGAACCCTAACTCTAACCCGAACCCTAACCCTAACCCGAACCCGAACCCGAACCCTAACCCTAACCCTAACCCGAACCCGAAACCTAACCCTAAACCTAACCCGAACCCTAAACCTAACCCTAAACCTAACCCTAACCATAACCCGAATCCTAACTCTAATCCGAACCCTAACCCGAACCCTAACCCGAACCCTAACCCTAACCCTAACCCCTATCCCTAAACTTAAACTTAACCCTAAACCGAACCCTAACCCTAACCCTAACCCTAACCCGAACCCGAACCATAACCCGAACGCTACCCCTAACCCTAATCCGAACCCTAACCCTAACCCTAACCCTAAACCTAACCCGAACCCGTACCCTAACCCTCACCCGCACTCGAACCCTATCCCGAATCCTAAACCTAACCCTAACCCTAACCAGAACCCTAACCATAACCCTAACCCGAACCCGAACCCGAACGCTAACCCTAACCTGAACCCTAACCCTAACCCTAACCCGAACCCTAACCCTAACCCGAACCCTAATCCCTAACCCGAACCCGAACCCGAACCCTAACCAGAACCCGAACCTTAACCCTACCCCGAACCCGAACACAAACCATAACCCTAACCCTAAACCGAACCCGAACCCTAACCCTAACCCGAACCCTAACCCTAACCCGAACCCTAACCCCTAACCCGAACCCGAACCCGAACCCTAACGAGAACCCGAACCCTAACCCTACCGCGAACCAGAACCCAAACCATAACCCTAACCCTAACCCGAACCCTAACCCTAACACTAACCCTAACCCTATCCCGAACCCTAACCCTAAACCTAACCCTAACCCTAACCCTAACCCTAACCCTAAACGGAAACCTAACCCGAACACTTACCCTAACACTAACCATAAACCTAACCCTAACCCGAACCCTAACCCTAACCCTAACCCGAACCCGAACCCTAACTCGAACCCTAACCCTAACCCGAACCCTAACCCTAAACCGAACCCAAACCATAACCCTAACTCGAACCCTAACACGAAACCTAAACCGAACCCTAAACCGAACACTAACCCGAACCCTAACCCGAACCCTAACCCAAACCCTAACCCTAACCCTAAACCGAACACTAACCCGAACCCTAACCCTAACCCTAAACCGAACCCTAACCCTAACCCTAACCCTAACCCAACCCGAACCCGAACCCTAACCCTAACCCTAACCCTAACCCTAACCCTAACCCGAACCCTAACCCTAACCCTAACCCGAACCCTAACCCGAACCCTAACCCTAACCCTAAATCGAACACTAACCCTAACCCTAACCCAAAGCCTAACCCGAAACCTAACCCTAACCCTAACCCTAACCATAACCCGAACCCTAACCCTAACCCTAACCCGAACCGTAACCCCTAACCTGAACCCTAAACCGAACCCGAACCCTAACTCTACCCCGAAACCGAACCCAAATCATAACCCTAACCCTAACCCTAACCCTAACCCTAACCCGAACCCTAAACCTAACCCGAACCCTAACCCTAACCCTAACCCGAATCCTAAACCTAACCCTAACCCTAACCCGAACCCTAACCATAACCCTAACCCGAACCCGAACCCGAACGCTAACCCTAACCCGAACGCTAACCCTAACCCTAACCCGAACCCTAACCCTAACCCGAACCCTAACCCCTAACCCGAACCCGAACCCGAACCCTAACCAGAACCCGAAACCTAACCCTATGCCGAACCCGAAACCAAACCATAAACCTAACCCTAACCCGAACCCTAACCCTAACCCTAACCCGAAACCGAACCCGAACCCTAACCCTAACCCTAACCCTAACCCGAACCCTAACACTAACCCTAACCCTAACCCGAACCCTAACCCTAACCCTAACCCTGCCCGAACCCTAACCAGAACCCTAATCCTAACCCTAACCCTAACCCTAACCCTAACCCGAACCCTAACACTTACCCTAAACCGAACCCGAAACCTAACCCGAACCCTAACCCTAACCCGAACCCTAACCCTAACCCGAACCCGAACCATAACCCTAACCCGAACCATAACCCGAAACCTAACCCAAACCCTAACCCGAACCCTAACCCTAACTCGAACCCTAACCCTAAATCTAACCCTAACCCTAACCATAACCCTAACACTAACCCTAACCCGAACCGTAACACTAAACCTAACCCTAACCTTAACCCTAACACTTACCCGAAACCGAATCCTAACCCGAACCCTAACCCGAACCCTAACCCTAACCCTAACCCTAACCCTAACCCGAACCCTAACCCTAACCCTAACCCTAACCCGAACCCGAACCCTAAACCTAAACCTAACCCAAAACCGAACCCTAACCAGAACCCTAACTCGAACCCTAACCGAACCCGAACCCTAACCCTAACCCGATCCCTAACCCTAACCCGAACCCTAACCCTAACCCTAACCCTAACCCCAAACCTAACCCGAACCCTAAACCTATCCCTAACCCCAACCTTAACCCCTAACCCTAACCCGAACCCGAACCCTAACCCGAATCCGAATCCGAACCCTAACTCTAACCCGAACCCGAACCCTAACGCTAACCCGAACCCGAACCCGAACCCTAACCCTAACCCTAACCCGAACCCGAACCCTACCCCTAAACCTAACCCGAAGCCTAAACCTAACCCTAAACCTAACCCTAACCATAACCCGAATCCTAACTCTAATCCGAACACTAACCCGAACCCTACCCGAACCCTAACCCTAAACCTAACCCCTAACCCTAAGTTTAAACCTAACCCTAAAATGAACCCTAACCCTAACCCTAACCCTAACCCTAACCCGAACCCGAACCATAACCCGAACGCTACCCCTAACCCTAATCCGAACCCTAACCCTAACCCTAACCCTAAACCTAACCCGAACACGTACCCTAACCCTAACCCGCACCCGAACCCTATCCCGAATCCTAAACCTAACCCTAACCCTAACCAGAACCCTAACCATAACCCTAACCCGAACCCGAAGCCGAACGCTAACCCTAACCTGAACCCTAACACTAACCCTAACCCGAACACTAACCCTAACCCGAACGCTAAACCCTAACCCGAACCCGAACCCGAACCCTAACCAGTACCGAACCCTAACCCTACACCGAACCCGAACCCAAACCATAACCCTAACCCTAACCCGAACCCTAACTCTAACCCTAACCCGAACCCTAACCCTAACCCGAACCCTAACCCCTAACCCGAACCCGAACCCGAACCCTAAACAGAACCCGAACCATAACCCTACCGCGAACCCGAACCCAAACCATAACCCTAACCCTAACCCGAACCCTAACCCTAACACTAACCCTAACCCTAACCCGAACCCTAACCCTAAACCTAACCCTAACCCTAACCCTAACCCTAACCCTAACCCTAACCCAAACCCTAACCCGAACCCTAACCCTAACCCTAACCCTAAACCTAACCCTAACCCGAACCCTAACCCTAACCCTAACCCTAACTCGAACCCTAACACGAACCCTAACCCGAAACCTAACCCGAACCCTAACCCTAACCCTAACCCGAACACTAACCCGAACCCTAACCCTTGACCTAAACCGAACCCTAACCCTAACCCTAACCCTAACCCTAACCCTAAACTGAACCCTAACCCTAAACCTAACCCTAACCCTAACCCTAACCCTAACCCGAAGCCTAAACCGAACCCTAACCCTAACCCTAACCCTAACCCGAACCCTAACCCTAACCCTAACCCGAACCCGAACCCTAACCCGAACCCTAACCCTAACCGTAACCCGAAAACTAACCCTAACCCGAACCCTAACCCGAACCCTAACCCGATCCCTAACCCGAACCCTAACCCGAACCCTAAACCGAACCCTAACCCGAACCCTAACCCTAACCCTAACCCGAACCCTAACCCGAACCCTAACCCGAACCCTAACCCTAACCCTAACTCGAACACTAACCCTAACCCTAACCCTAACCCAAACCCTAACCCGAAACCTAACCCTAACCCTAACCATAACCCGAACCCTAAACCTAACCCTAACCCAAACCGTAACCCCTAACCCGAACCCTAAACCGAACCCGAACCCTAACCCTACCCCGAACCCGAACCCAAATCATAACCCTAACCCTAACCCGAACCCTAACCCTAACCATAACCCTAACCCTAACCCGATCCCTAACACTAACCCTAACCCTAACACTAACCCTAACCCGAACTCTAACCCTAACACTAACCCTAACCCTAACCCTAACCCCTAACCCTAACCCGAACCCTAACCCTAACTCGAACCCTAACCCTAAATCTCACCCTAACACTAACCCTAACCCTAACCCTAACACTAACACGAACCCTAACCCTAAACCTAACACTAACACTAACCCTAATCCTAACCCTGAAACCTAAGACAAACCCTAACACGAACCCTAACCCTAACTTGAACCCTAACCCTAAATCTAACCCTAAACCTAACCGTAACCTTAACCCTAACCCTAACCCGAAACCTACCCCTAAACCTAACCCTAACCCTAACCCTAACACTAACCCGAACCCGAAACCTAACCCGAACCCTAACCCGAACCCTAACCCTAACCCTAACCCTAACCCTAACCCGAACCCTAACCCTAACCCTAACCCGAACCCGAACCCGAACCCTAACCCTAAACCGAACCCTAACCCTAACCCGAACCCGAACCCTAACCCTAACCCGAACCCTAAGCCTAACCCTAAACCTAACCCGAACCCTAACCCAAACCCGAACCCTAATCCGAACCCTAACCCTAACCCGAACCGGAACCCTAACCCTAACTCGAACCCTAACACTAACCCTAACCCGAACCCTAAATCTAACCCTAACCCGAACCCTAAACCTAACCTGAACCCTAATCCTAACCCTAACCCGAATCCTAACCCTAAACCTAACCCGAACCCTAACCCGAATCCTAAACCTAACCCTAACCCTAACCCGAACCCTAACCATAACCCTAACCCGAACCCGAACCCGAACGCTAACCCTAACCCGAATCCTAACCCTAAACCTAACCCGAACCCTAACCCGAATCCTAAACCTAACCCGAACCCGAACCCGAACCCTAACCACAACCCGAACCCTAACCCTACGCCGAACCCGAAACCAAACCATAACCCTAACCCTAACCCGAACCCTAACCCTAACCCTAATCCGAACCCGAACCCGAACCCTAACCCTAACCCTAACCCGAACCCTAACCCGAACACTAACCCTATCCCTAACCCTAACCCTAACCCGAACCCTAACCCTAACCCTAACCCTAACCCTAACCCGAACCCTAACCCTAACCCTAACCCGAACCCGAACCCGAACCCTAACCCTAACCCGAACCCTAACCCTAACCCGAACCCGAACCCTAACCCTAACCCGAACCCTAAGCCTAACCCTAACCCTAACCCGTACCCTAACCCAAACCCGAACCCTAACCCGAACCCGAACCCTAACCCTAAACCGAACCGGAACCCTAACCCTGACCCGAACCCTAACACTAACCCTAACCCGAACCCTAAATCTAACCCTATCCCGAACCCTAAACCTAACCTGAACCCTAATCCTAACCCTAACCCGAATCCTAACCCTAAACCTAACCCGAACCCTAACCCGAATCCTAAACCTAACCCTAACCCTAACCCGAACCCTAACCATAACCCTAACCCGAACCCGAACCCGAACGCTAACCCTAACCCGAACCCTAACCCTAACCCTAACCCGAACCCTAACCCTAACCCGAACCCTAACCCCTAACCCGAACCCGAACCCGAACCCTAACCAGAACCCGAACCCTAACCCTACGCCGAACACGAAACCAAACCATAACCCTAAACCTAACCCGAACCCTAACCCTAACCCTAACCCGAACCCGGACCCGAACCCTAACCCTAACCCTAACCCGAACCCTAAACCTAACCCTATCCCTAACCCGAACCCTAACCCTAACCCTAACCCTGCCCGAACCCTAACCAGAACCCTAATCCTAACCCTAACCCTAACCCTAACCCTAAACCTAACCCGAACCCTAACCCTTACCCTAACCCGAACCCGAACCCTAACCCGAACCCTAACCCTAACCCGAACCCTAACACTAACCCGAACCCGAACCATAACCCTAACCAGAACCATAACCCGAAACCTAACCCAAAACCTAACCCGAACCCTAACCCGAACCCGAACCCTAACCCTAACCTGAACCCTACCCCGAACCCTAACCCTAACCCTAACCCTAACCCTAACCTAACCCTAACCCTAAACCGAACCCTAACCCTAACACTAACCCTAACCCTAACCCGAAACCTAACTCTAACCCTAACCTGAACGCTAACCCCTAAACCTAACCCGAACCCGAACCCTAACCCGAACCCGAACCCGAACCCTAACCCTAACCCGAACCCGAACCCTAACTCTAACCCTAACCCGAACCCGAACCCTAACCCTAACCCTAACCCGAACCCTAACCCTAACCCGAACCCTAACCAGAACCCTTAACCGAACCCGAAACCTAACCCTACCCCGAACCCGAACCCAAACCATAACCCTAATCATAAACCGAACCCTAACCCTAACCTAACGCTAACCCGAACCCTAACCCTAACCCTAACCCTAACACTAACCCTAACCCGAACCCTAACACTAACCCTAACCCTAACCCCTAACCCTAACCCTAACCCTAACCCTAACTCGAACCCTAACCCTAAATCTCACCTTAACCCTAACCCTAACCCTAACCCAAACCCTAACACGAACCCTAACCCTAAACCTAACCCTAACCCTAACCCTAACCCTAATCCTAAAACCTAACCCTAACCCTAACCCGAAACCTAACCCTAAACCTAACCCTAACCCTAACCCTAACCCTAACCCGAACCCGAACCCTAACCCGAACCCTAACCCGAACCCTAACCCTAACCTTAACCCTAACCCTAACCCTAACCCGAACCCGAACCCTAACCCGAACCCTAACCCGAACCCTAACCCTAACCCTAACCCGAACCCTAACCCTAATCCTAACCCTAACCCGAACCCGAACCCTAAACCTAAACCTAACCCGAAGATGAACCCTAACCCGAACCCTAACCCGAACCCTAACCCGAACCCTAACCCTAACCTTAACCCTAACCCTAACCCTAACCCGAACCCGAACCCTAACCCGAACCCTAACACGAAACCGAACCCTAACCCGAACCCTAACCCTAGCCCTAACCCTAATCCTAACCCTAACCCGAACCCGAACCCTAAACCTAAACCTAACCCGAAGATGAACCCTAACCCGAACCCTAACCCGAACCCTACCCCGAACCCTACCCGAACCCTAACCCGAAACATAACCTGAACCCTAACTCTAACCCTAACCCGAACCCTAACCCGAACCCTAACCCTAACCCTAACCCTAACCCTAACCCCTAACATTAACCCTAACCCTAAACCTAAACATAAAACCTAACCCTAACCCTAACACTAACCCTAACCCTAAACCGAACCCTACCCCTAAACCTAATCCGAACCCTAACCCTAAACCTAACCCTAACCCTAACACGAACCCTAACCCTAACCCTAACCCTAACCCCTAACCCTAACCCGAACCCTAACCCACACCCTAAACCTAACCCTAACACGAACCCTAACCCTAACCCTAACCCTAACCCGAACCCTAACCCTAACCCTAACCCGAACCCGAACCCGAACCCTAACCCTAACCCGAACCCTAACCCTAACCCGAACCCGAACCCTAACCCTAACCCGAACCCTAAGCCTAACCCTAACCCTAACCCGAACCCTAACCCAAACCCGAACCCTAACCCGAACCCGAACCCTAACCCTAACCCGAACCGGAACCCTAACCCTAACCCGAACCCTAACACTAACCCTAAACCGAACCCTAAATCTAACCCTAACCCGAACCCTAAACCTAACCTGAACCCTAATCCTAACCCTAACCCGAATCCTAACCCTAAACCTAACCCGAACCCTAACCCGAATCCTAAACCTAACCCTAACCCTAACCCGAACACTAACCATAACCCTAACCCGAACCCGAACCCGAACGCTAACCCTAACCCGAACCCTAACCCTAACCATAACCCGAACCCTAACCCTAACCCGAACCCTAACCCCTAACCCGAACCCGAACCCGAACCCTAACCAGAACCCGAACCCTAACCCTACGCCGAACCCGAAACCAAACCATAACCCTAAACCTAACCCGAACCCTAACACTAACCCTAACCGGAACCCGAACCCGAACCCTAACCCTAACCCTAACCCGAACCCTAACCCTAACCCTAATCCTAACCCGAACCCTAACCCTAACCCTAACCCTGCCCGAACCCTAACCAGAACCCTAATCCTAACCCTAACCCTAACCCTAAACCTAACCCGAACCCTAACCCTTACCCTAACCCGAACCTGAACCCTAACCCGAACCCTAACCCTAACCCGAACCCTAACCCTAACCCGAACCCGAACACTAAACCTAACCCTAAAACTAACCCTAACACTAACCCCTAACCTTAACCCTAACCCTAATCCTAACCCTAAAACCTAACCCTAACCCTAACCCTAACCCTAACCCTAACCCTAACCCTAACCCGAACCATAACCCTAACCCTAACCCGAACACTAACCCTAACCCTAACCCTAACCCCTAACATTAACCCTAACACTAAACCTAAACCTAAAACCTAACCCTAACCCTAACACTAACCCTAACCCTAACCCGAACCCTACCCCTAAACCTAACCCGAACCCTAACCCTAAACCTAACACTAACCCTAACCCGAACCCTAACCCTAACCCTAACCCTAACCCTAACCCTAACCCCTAACACTAACCCGAACCCTAACCCACACCCTAAACCTAACCCTAACACGAACCCTAACCCTAACACTAACCCTAACCCGAACCCAAACCCTAACCCTAACCCGAACCCTAACCCTAAAACGAACCCTAACCCTAACCCTAACCCTAACCAGAACCCTAAACCTAACCCGAACCCTAACCCTAACCCTAACCCGAAACCTAAACCTAACCCTAATCCGAACCCTAAACCGAACCCGAAACCTAACCCGAACCCTAACCCTAAACCTAACCCGAACCCTAAACCTAACCCTAACCCAAACTCTATCCCGAACCCTAACCCTAACCCTAATCCTAACCCTAACCCTAAACCGAAACCTAACCCTAACCCTAACACGAACCCTAACCCCTAACCCGAACCCGAACCCTAACACTAACCCTAACCCGAACCCGAACCCTAACCCTAACCCTAACCCTAACCCTAACCCGAACCCTAACCCTAACCCGAACCCTAACCCTAACCCTAAACATAACCCTAACCCGAACCCTAACCCGAACCCTAACCCGAACCCTAACCCTAAACCTAACCCGAACCCTAAACCTAACCCTAACCCGAACCCTAACCCGAACCCTATCCCTAACCCTAACCCGAACCCTAACCCTAACCCTAACCCGAACCCTAACCCGAACCCTAACACTAACCCTAACCCTAACCTGAATCCTAACCCTAACCCTAACCCTGCCCGAACCCTAACCAGAACCCTAATCCTAACCCTAACCCTAACCCTAACCCTAAACCTAACCCGAACCCTAACCCTTACCCTAACCCGAACCCGAACCCTAACCCGAACCCTAACCCTAACCCGAACCCTAACCCGAACCCGAACCCTAACCCTAACCCGAACCCTAACCCTAAAACGAACCCTAACCCTAACCCTAACCCTAACCCGAACCCTAACCCTAACCCGATTCCTAACCCTAACCCTAACCCGAAACCTAAACCTAACCCTAATCCGAACCCTAACCCGAACCCGAAACCTAACCCGAACCCTAACCCTAACCCTAACCCGAACCCTAAACCTAACCCTAAACCAAACTCTATCCCGAACCCTAACCCTAACCCTAATCCTAACCCTAACCCTAAACCGAAACCTAACCCTAACCCTAACCCGAACCCTAACCCTAAAACGAACCTTAACCCTAACCCTAACCCTAACCCGAACCCTAACCCTAACACGAACCCTAACCCTAACCCTAACCCGAAACCTAAACCTAACCCTAATCCGAACCCTAACCCGAACCCGAAACCTAACCCGAACCATAACCCTAACCCTAACCCGAACCCTAAACCTAACCCTAACCCAAACTCTATCCCGAACCCTAACCCTAACCCTAAACCGAAACCTAACCCTAACCCTAACACGAAACCTAACCCCTAACCCGAACCCGAACCCTAACCCTAACCCTAACCCGAACCCTAACCCGAACCCTAACCCGAACCCTAACCCTAAACCTAACCCGAACCCTAAACCTAACCCTAACCCGAACCCTAACCCGAACCCTATCCCTAACCCTAACCCGAACCCTAACCATAACCCTAACCCGAACCCTAACCCGAACCCTAACACTAACCCTAACCCTAACCTGAATCCTAACCCTAACCCTAACCCTGCCCGAACCCTAACCAGAACCCTAATCCTAACCCTAACCCTAACCCTAACCCTAAACCTAACCCGAACCCTAACCCTTACCCTAACCCGAACCCGAACCCTAACCCGAACCCTAACCCTAACCCGAACCCTAACCCTAACCCGAACCCGAACCCTAACCCTAACCCGAACCCTAACCCTAAAACGAACCCTAACCCTAACCCTAACCCTAACCCGAACCCTAACCCTAACCCGATTCCTAACCCTAACCCTAACCCGAAACCTAAACCTAACCCTAATCCGAACCCTAACCCGAACCCGAAACCTAACCCGAACCCTAATCCTAACCCTAACCCGAACCCTAAACCTAACCCTAACCCAAACTCTATCCCGAACCCTAACCCTAACCCTAATCCTAACCCTAACCCTAAACCGAAACCTAACCCTAACCCTAACCCGAACCCTAACCCTAAAACGAACCTTAACCCTAACCCTAACCCTAACCCGAACCCTAACCCTAACACGAACCCTAACCCTAACCCTAACCCGAAACCTAAACCTAACCCTAATCCGAACCCTAACCCGAACCCGAAACCTAACCCGAACCCTAACCCTAACCCTAACCCGAACCCTAAACCTAACCCTAACCCAAACTCTATCCCGAACCCTAACCCTAACCCTAAACCGAAACCTAACCCTAACCCTAACACGAACCCTAACCCCTAACCCGAACCCGAACCCTAACCCTAACCCTAACCCGAACCCGAACCCTAACCCTAACCCTAACCCTAACCCTAACCCGAACCCTAACCCTAACCCTAACCATAACCCTAACCCGAACCCTAACCCGAACCCTAACCCGAACCCTAACCCTAAACCTAACCCGAACCCTAAACCTAACCCTAACCCGAACCCTAACCCGAACCCTATCCCTAACCCTAACCCGAACCCTAACCCTAACCCTAACCCGAACCCTAACCCGAACCCTAACACTAACCCTAACCCTAACCCTAACCCGAACCCTAACCCTAACTCTAACCGGAACCCTAACCCTAACCCTAATACGAACCCGAACCCTAACCCCTTACCCGAATCCTAACCCTAACCCAAACCCTAAACCGAACACTAACCCTAACCCTAACCGCGAACCCGAATCCTAACCCTAACCCTAACCCTAACCCGAACCCTAACCCGAACCGTAACCCTAACCCTAACCTGAACACTAACCCCTAAACCTAACCCGAACCCGAACCCTAACCCTAACCCTAACACGAACCCTAACCCGAACCCTAACCCGAAACCTAACCCGAACCCTAACCCTAACCCTAAACCTAAACCTAACCCTAACCCGAACCCTAACCCTAACCCGAACCCTAACCCGAACCCTAACCCAAACCCTAACCCTAACCGTAACCCGAACCCTAACCCGAACCCTAACACGAACCCTAACCCTAACCCTAACCCGAACCCTAACCCGAACCCTAAACCTAACACTAACCCGAACCCTAAACCTAACCCTAAACCTAACCCCTAAACTTAACCCTAACCCGAACCCTAACCCTAACCCGAACCCTAACCCTAACCCAAACCCGAGCCCTAACCCGAACCCGAACCCTAACCCTAACCCGAACCCGAACCCTAACCCTAACCCGAACCCTAACCCTAAACCTAACCCGAACCCTAAACCTAACCCTAACCCGAACCCTAATCCTACCCCGAACCCTAACCCTAACCCTAACCCGAATCCTAACCCTAACCCTAATCCGAACCCTAACCCGAATCCTAAACCTAACCCTAACCCTAACCCGAACCCTAAACCTAATCCTAACCCGAACCCTAACCCGAACCCTAACCCTAAACCTTACACGAACCCTAACACTAACCCTAACCCGAAACCTAACCCTAACCCTAACCCTAACCCGAACACTTACCCTAACCCTAAACCTAACCCTAACCCTAACCCGAACTCTAACCCTAACCCGAACCCTAACCCTAACAGTAACCCTAACCCTAACCCCTAACCCTAACCCTAACCCTAACCCTAACACTAAAATCTAACCCTAACCCGAACCCGAACCCTAACCCTAACCCTAACCCAAACTCTATCCCGAACCCTAACCCTAACCCGAACCCTAACCCGAACCCTAACCCGAACCCTAACCCCTAACCCGAAACTGAACCCGAACCCTAACCCGAACCCGAACCCAAAACCTACCCCGAACCCGAACCCAAACCATAACCCTACCCTAACCCGAACCCTATCCCTAACCCTAACCCTAACACTAACCCTAACCCTAACCCTAACCCCTAACCCTAACCCGAAACCTTACCCTAACTCGAAACCTAACCCTAAATCTCACCCTAACCCTAACCCTAACCCTAACCCTAACACGAACCCTAACCCTAAACCTAACCCTAACCCTAACCCTAACCCTAACCCTAAAACCTAACCCAAACCCTAACACGAACCCTAACCCTAAATCGAACCCTAACCCTAAATCTAACCCTAACCCTAACCGTAAACCTAACCCTAACCCTAACCCGAACCGTAACACTAAACCTAACCCTAACACTAACCCTAACACTAACCCGAACCCGAATCCTAACCCGAACCCTAACCCGAACCCTAACCCTAACCCTAACCCTAACCCTAACCCGAACCCGAACCCTAAACCTAAACCTAACCCGAACCCGAACCCTATCCCGAACCCTAACCCGAACCCTAACCGAACCCGAACCCTAACCCTAACCAGATCCCTAACCCTAACCCGAACCCTAACCCTAACCCTAACCCTAACCCCAAACCTAACACGAACCCTAACCCTATCCTAACCCGAACCTTAACCCCTAACCCTAACCCGAACCCTAACCCGAACCCGAACCCTAACTCTAACCCGAACCCGAACCCTAACCCTAACCCGAACCCGAACCCGAACCCTAACCCTAACCCTAACCCGAACCCGAACCCTACCCTAAACCTAACCCGAACCCTAAACCTAACACTAACCCTAACCCTAACCATAACCCGAATCCTAACTCTAATCCGAACCCTAACCCGAACCCTAACCCGAACCCTAACCCTAACCCTAACCCCTAACCCTAACCTTAAACCTAACCCTAAACCGAACCCTAACCCTAACCCTAAACCTAACCCTAACCCGAACCCGAACCATCCCGAACGCTACCCCTAACCCTAATCCGAACCCTAACCCTAACCCTAACCCTAAACCTAACCCGAACCCTTACCGTAACCCTAACCCGCACCCGAACCCTATCCCGAATCCTAAACCTAACCCTAACCCTAACCAGAACACTAACCATAACCCTAACCCGAACCTGAACCCGAACGCTAACCCTAACCTGAACCCTTACCCTAACCCTAACCCCTATCCCGAACCCGAACCCGAACCCTAACCAGAACCCGAACCCTAACCCTACCCCGAACCCAAACCCAAACCATAACCCTAACCCTAAACCGAACCCTAACCCTAACCCTAACCCGAACCCTAACCCTAACCCGAACCCTAACCCCTAACCCGAACCCGAACCCGAACCCTAACCAGAAGCCGAACCCTAACCCTACCGCGAACCCGAACCCAAACCATAACCCTAACCCTAACCCGAACCCTAACCCTAACCCGAACCCTAACCCTAAACCTAACCCTAACCCTAACCCTAACCCTAACCCTAACCCTAACCTAACCCGAACCCGAACCCTAACTCGAACCCTAAACCTAACCCGAACCCTAACCCTAAACCGAACCCAAACCATAACCCTAACTCGAACCCTAACACGAACCCTAAACCGAAGCCTAAACCGAACCCTAACCCGAACCCTAACCCGAACCCTAACCCGAACCCTAACCCTAACCCGAACACTAACCCTAAACCTAAACCTAACCCTAACCCTAACCCTAACCCGAACCCTAAACCGAACCCTAACCCTAACCCTAACCCTAAACCGAACCCGAACCCTAACCCGAACCCTAACCCTAACCGTAAACCGAACACTAACCCTAACACGAACCCTAACCCGAAACCTAACCCGATCCCTAACCCGAACCCTAACCCGAACCCTAAACCGAACCCTAACCCGAACCCTAACCCTAAACCTAACCCGAACCCTAACCCGAACCCTAACCCTAACCCTAACCCTAACTCGAACACTAACCCTAACCCGAACCCAAACCCTAACCCGAAACCTAACCCTAACCCTAACCCTAACCATAACCCGAACCCTAACCCTAACCCTAACCCGAACCGTAACCCCTAACCCGAAACCTAAACCGAACCCGAACCCTAACTCTACCCCGAACCCGAACCCAAATCATAACCCTAACCCTAACCCGAACCCTAACCCTAACCCTAACCCTAACCCTAACCCTAACCCGATCCCTAACCCTAACCCTAACCCTAACACTAACCCTAACCCGAACTCTAACCCTAACACTAACCCTAACCCTAACCCTAACCCCTAACCCTAAACCGAACCCTAACCCTAACTCGAACCCTAACCCTAAATCTCACCCTAACACTAACCCTAACCCTAACCCTAACACGAACCCTAACACTAAACCTAACCCTAAACCTAACCCTAAACCTAACCCTGAAATCTAACCCAAACCCTAACCGGAACCCTAACCCTAACTCGAACCCTAACCCTAAATCTAACCCTAAACCTAACCGTAACCCTAACCCTAAACCTAACCCGAAACCTACCCCTAAACCTAACCCTAACCCTAACCCTAACACTAACCCGAACCCGAACCCTAACCCGAACCCTAACCCGAACCCTAACCCTAACCCTAACCCTAAACCTAACCCTAACCCGAACCCTAAACCTAACCCTAACCCTAACCCTAACCCGAACCCTAACCCTAACCCTATCCCGAACCCGAACCCAAACCCTAACCCTAACCCGAACCCTAACCCTAACCCGAACCCGAACCCTAACCCTAACCCGAACCCTAAGCGTAACCCTAACCCTAACCCGAACCCTAACCCAAACCCGAACCGGAACCCTAACCCTAAACCGAACCCTAACACTAACACTAACCCGAACCCTAAATCTAACCCTAACCCGAACCCTAAACCTAACCCGAACCCTAACCCTAACCCTAACCCGAATCCTAACCCTAACCCTAACCCGAACCCTAACCCGAATCCTAAACCTAACCCTAACCCTAACCCGAACCCTAACCATAACCCTAACCCGAACCCGAACCCGAACGCTAACCCTAACCCGAACCCTAACCCTAACCCTAACCCGAAACCTAACCCTAACCCGAACCCTACCCTAACCCTAACCCGAACCCGAACCCGAACCCTAACCCTAACCCTAAACCGAACCCTAACCCTAACCCTAACCCTAACCCGAACCCTAACCCTAACCCTAACCCTGCCCGAACCCTAACCAGAACCCTAATCCTAACCCTAACCCTAACCCTAACCCTAACCCTAAACCAAACCCTAACCCTTACCCTAACCCGAACCCGAACCCTAACCCGAACCCTAACCCTAACCCGAACCCTAACCCTAACCCGAACCCGAACCATAACCCTAACCCGAACCATAACCCGAAACCTAACCCAAACCCTAACCCGAACCCTAACCCGAACCCCAACCCTAACCCTAACACGAACCCTAACCCGAACCCTAACCCTAACCCTAACCCTAACCCTAACCCTAACCTAACCCTAACCCTAAACCGAACCCTAAAACTAACCCTAACCTTAACCCTAAGCCGGAACCTAACTCTAACCCTAACCTGAACACTAACCCCTAACCCTAACCCGAACCCGAACCCTAACCCTAACCCTAACCCGAACCCTAACCCGAAACCTGACCCGAACCCTAAACCGAACCCTAACCCTAACCCTAACCCGAACCCTAACCCTAACCCGAACCCTAACCCTAACCCGAACCCTAACCCGAACCCTAACCCGAACCCTAACCCGAAGCCTAACCCGGAACCTAACCCGAACCCTAACCCTAACCCGAACCCGAACACTAAACCTAACCCTAAACCTAACCCTAACACTAACCCCTAACCTTAACCCTAACCCTAACCCTAACCCTAAAACCTAACCCTAACCCTAACCCTAACCCTAACCCGAACCATAACACTAACCCTAACCCGAACACTAACCCTAACCCTAACCCTAACCTTAACCCTAAACCGAACCCTAAACCTAACCCTAAACCTCACCCCTAAACCTAACCCGAACCCTAACCCTAACCCTAAACGTAACCCTAACCCGAACCCTAACCCTAATCCTAACCCTAACCCTAACCCGAACCCTAACCCTAAACCTAACCCTAACACTAACCCTAACCCTAACCCGAACACTAAACCGAACCCTAACCCTAACCCTAACCCTAACTCGAACCCGAAACCTAACCCTAACCCGAACCCGAACCCTAACCCGAACCCGAACCCTAACTCGAACACTAACCCTAACCGTAACCCGAACGCTAACCCGAACCCTAACCCGAACCCTAATCCGATCCCTAACCCGAACCCTATCCCGAACCCTAAACCGAACGCTAACCCGAACCCTAACCCTAACCCGAACCCGAACGCTAACCCGAACCCTAACCCTAACCCTAACCCGAACACTAACCCTAACCCTAACCCAAACCCTAACCCGAACCCTAACCCTAACCCTAACCCTAACCATAACCCGAACCCTAACCCTAACCCGAATCCGAACCCTAACCCTAACCCGAACCCTAACCCTAAAACGAACCCTAACCCTAACCCTAACCCTAACCCGAACCCTAACCCTAACCCGAACCCTAACCCTAACCCTAACCCGAAACCTAAACCTAACCCTAATCCGAACCCTAACCCGAACCCGAAACCTAACCCGAACCCTAACCCTAACCCTAACCCGAACCCTAAACCTAACCCTAACCCAAACTCTATCCCGAACCCTAACCCTAACCCTAATCCTAACCCTAACCCTAAACCGAAACCTAACCCTAACCCTAACACGAACCCTAACCCCTAACCCGAACCCGAACCCTAACCCACACCCTAAACCTAACCCTAACACGAACCCTAACCCTAACCCTAACCCTAACCCGAACCCGAACCCTAACCCTAACCCGAACCCTAACCCTAACCCGAACCCTAACCCTAACCCTAACCATAACCCTAACCCGAACCCTAACCCGAACCCTAACCCTAAACCTAACCCGAAACCTAAACCTAACCCTAACCCGAACCCTAACCCGAACCCTATCCCTAACCCTAACCCGAACCCTAACCCTAACCCTAACCCGAACCCTAACCCGAACCCTAAAGCTAACCCTAACCCTAACCCTAACCCGAACCCTAACCCTAACTCTAACCGGAACCCTAACCCTAACCCTAATACGAACCCGAACCCTAACCCCTTACCCGAATCCTAACCCTAACCCAAACCCTAAACCGAACACTAACCCTAACCCTAACCGCGAACCCGAATCCTAACCCTAACCCTAACCCTAACCCGAACCCTAACCCGAACCGTAACCCTAACCCTAACCTGAACACTAACCCCTAAACCTAACCCGAACCCGAACCCTAACCCTAACCCTAACCCGAACCCTAACCCGAACCCTAACCCGAACCCTAACCCGAACCCTAACCCTAACCCTAACCCTAAACCTAACCCTAACCCGAACCCTAACCCTAACCCGAACCCTAACCCAAACCCTAAAACTAACCGTAACCCGAACCCTAACCCGAACCCTAACACGAACCCTAACCCTAACCCTAAGCCGAACCCTAACCCGAACCCTAAACCTAACACTAACCCGAACCCTAAACCTAACCCTAAACCTAACCCTAACCCTAACCCCTAAACTTAACCCTAACCCGAACCCTAACCCTAACCCGAACCCTAACCCTAACCCAAACCCGAGCCCTAACCCGAACCCGAACCCTAACCCTAACCCGAACCCGAACCCTAACCCTAACCCGAACCCTAACCCTAACCCTAACCCGAACCCTAAACCTAACCCTAACCCGAACCCTAATCCTACCCCGAACCCTACCCCTAACCCTAACCCGAATCCTAACCCTAACCCTAATCCGAACCCTAACCCGAATCCTAAACCTAACCCTAACCCTAACCCGAACCCTAAACCTAATCCTAACCCGAACCCTAACCCTAACCCTAAACCTAAACCTTACACGAACCCTAACACTAACCCTAACCCGAAACCTAACCCTAACCCTAACCCTAACCCTAACCCGAACACTTACCCTAACCCTAAACCTAACCCTAACCCTAACCCGAACTCTAACCCTAACCCGAACCCTAACCCTAACAGTAACCCTAACCCTAACCCCTAACACTAACCCTAACCCTAACCCTAACACTAAAATCTAAACCTAACCCGAACCCTAACCCTAACCCTAACCCTAACCCTAACCCTGATTCGAACCCTAACCCTAAACCTAAACCTAACTCTAACCCTAAACCTAACCCTACCCCGAACCTTAACCTGAACCCTAACCCTAAACCTAACCCTAAACCTAACCTTAACCCGAACCCTAACCCAAAACCTAACCCGAACCCGAACCCTAACCCGAACCCGAAACCTAACTCTAACCCAAACCCTAACCCGAAACCTAACCCTAACCAGAACCCTAACCCGAACCCTAACCCTAACCCTAACCCGAACCCTAACCCTAACCCTAACCCAAACTCTATCCCGAACCCTAACCCTAACCCGAAACCTAACCCGAACCCTAACCCGAACCCTAACACCTAACCAGAAACCGAACCCGAACCCTAACCCGAACCCGAACCCAAAACCTACCCCGAACCCGAACCCAAACCATAACCCTAACCCTAACCCGAACCCTATCCCTAACCCTAACCCTAACACTAACCCTTACCCTAACCCTAACCCCTAACCCTAACCCGATACCTTACCCTAACTCGAAACCTAACCCTAAATCTCACCCTAACCCTAACCCTAACCCTAACCCTAACACGAACCCTAACCCTAAACCTAACCCTAACCCTAACCCTAACCCTAACCCTAACCCTAAAACCTAACCCAAACCCTAACACGAACCCTAACCCTAAATCGAACCCTAACCCTAAATCTAACCCTAACCCTAACCGTAAACCTAACCCTAACCCTAACCCGAACCGTAACACTAAACCTAACCCTAACACTAACCCTAACACTAACCCGAACCCGAATCCTAACCCGAACCCTAACCAGAACCCTAACCCTAACCCTAACCCTAACCCTAACCCGAACCCGAACCCTAAACCTAAACCTAACCCGAACCCGAACCCTATCCCGAACCCTAACCCGAACCCTAACCGAACCCGAACCCTAACCGTAACCAGATCCCTAACCCTAACCCGAACCCTAACCCTAACCCTAACCCTAACCCCAAACCTAACACGAACCCTAACCCTATCCCTAACACGAACCTTAACCCCTAACCCTAACCCGAACCCTAACCCGAACCCGAACCCTAACTCTAACCCGAACCCGAACCCTAACCCTAACCCGAACCCGAACCTGAACCCTAACCCTAACCCTAACCCGAAACCGAACCCTACCCTAAACCTAACCCGAACCCTAAAACTAACACTAACCCTAACACTAACCATAACCCGAATCCTAACTCTAATCCGAACCCTAACCCGAACCCTAACCCGAACCATAACCCTACCCTAACCCGAACACTAACCCTAACCCTAACCCTAACCTTAACCCTAACCCGAACCCTAAAACTAACCCTAAACCTCACCCCTAAACCTAACCCGAACCCTAACCCTAAACTTAAACGTAACCCTAACCCGAACACTAACCCTAACCCTAACCCTAACCCTAACCCAAACCCTAACCCTAAACCTAACCCTAACACTAACCCTAACCCTAACCCGAACCCTAAACCGAACCCTAACCCTAACCCTAACCCTAACTCGAACCCTAACCCTAACCCTAACCCGAACCCGAACCCTAACCCGAACCCGAACCCTAACTCGAACCCTAACCCTAACCGTAACCCGAACCCTAAACCGAACCCTAACCCGAACCCTAACCCGATCCCTAACCCGAACCCTAACCCGAACCCTAAACCGAACCCTAACCCGAACCCTAACCCTAACCCGAACCTGAACGCTAACCCGAACCCTAACCCTAACCCTCACCCGAACACTAACCCTAACCCTAAACCAAACCCTAACCCGAACCCTAACCCTAACCCTAACCCTAACCATAACCCGAACCCTAACCCTAACCCTAACCCGAACCCTAAACCTAACCCTAAACCTAACACTAACCCTAACCCGAACCCTAACACTAACCCTAACCCTAACCCTAACCCTAACCCCTAACCCTAACCCGAACCCTAACCCTAACTCGAACCCTAACCCTAAATCTCACCTTAGCCCTAACCCTAAACCTAACCCAAACCCTAACACGAACCCTAACCCTAAACCTAACCCTAACCCTAACCCTAACCCTAATCCTAAAACCTAACCCTAACCCTAGCCCGAACCTAACCCTAACTCGAACCCTTACCCTAAATCTAACCCTTACCCTAACCGTAACCCTAACCCTCACCCTAACCCGAACCCTAAACCTAACCCTAACCCAAGCCCTAACCCTAACCCTAACCCTAACCCGAACCCGAACCCTAAACCTAACCCGAACCCTAACCCTAAAACGATCCCTAACCCTAACCCTAACCCTAACCCGAACCCTAACCCAAACCCGAAACCTAACCCGAACCCGAACCCTAACTCTAACCAGAACCCGAACCCTAACCCTAACCCGAACCCAAACCCTAACCCTAACCCGAACCCTAAACCTAACCCTAATCCGAACCCTAACCCTAACCCGAACCCTAACCCTAACCCTAACCCGAATCCTAACCCTAACCCTAATCCGAACCCTAACCTGAATCCTAAACCTAACCCTAACGCTACCCGAACGCTAAACCTAATCCTAAACCGAACCCTAACCCTAACCCTAACACTAAACCTATCCCGAACCCTAACCCTAACCCTAACCCGAACCCTACCTTAACCCTAACCCTAACCCTAACCCGTACACTAAACCTAACCCTAACCCTAACCCGAAACCTAACCCTAACCCGAACCCGAACCCTAACACTAACCCTAACCCTAACCCTAACCTAACCCCTAACCCTAACCCTAATCCTAACCATAACCCTAAAACCTAACCCTAACCCGAACCCTAACCCTAACCCTAAACCTAACCCTAACCCTAATCCGAACCCTAACCCTAAACCTAACCCTAACCCTAACCCTAACCCTCACCCTAACCCGAACACTAACCCGAACACTAACCCTAACCCTAACCCTAACCCTAACCCTACCCTAACCCTAACCCTAACACGAACCCGAACCCTAACCCGAACCCGAACACTAAACCGAACCCTAACCCTAACCCTAACCCTAACCCTAACCCTAACCCGAAACCTAACCCGAACCCTAACCCGAACACTACCCCTAACCCGAACCCTAACCCGAAACCTAACCCTAACCCTAACCCGAACCCTAAACCTAACCCTAACCCAAACTCTATGCCGAACCCTAACCCTAACCCTAATCCTAAATCTAACCCTAACCCGAAACCTAACCCTAACCCTAACACGAACCCTAACCCCTAACCCGAACCCGAACCCTAACCCGAACCCTAACCCTAACCCTAACCCGAACCCGAACGTTAACTCGAACCCTAACCCTAACCCGAACCCTAAACCTAACCCGAACACGAACCATAACCCTAACCCGAAATATAACCCTAACCCGAACCCGAACCCTAACCTGAAACCTAACCCGAACCCTAACCCTAACCCGAACCCTAACCCGAACCCTAACCCTAACCCTAACCCGAACCCGAAACCTAAACCAACCCTAACCCTAACCTGAACCCTAACCTCCAACCCTAACCCGAACCCGAACCCTAACCCGAACCCGAACCCTAAACCTAACCCGAACCCGAACCCTAACCCTAACCCTAACCCGAACCCTACCTTAACCCTAACCCTAACCCTAACCCGTACACTAAACCTAACCCTAACCCTAACCCGAAACGTAACCCTAACCCGAACCCGAACCCTAACACTAACCCTAACCCTAACCCTAACCCTAACCCCTAACCCTAATCCTAAACCTAACCCTAACCCTAAAACCTAACCCTAACCCGAACCCTAACCCTAACCCTAAACCTAACCCTAACCCTAATCCGAACCCTAAACCTAAACCTAAACCTAACCCTAACCCTAACCCTCACCCTAACCCGAACACTAACCCGAACACTAACCCTAACCCTAACCCTAACCCTAACCCTACCCTAACACTAACCCTAACACGAACCCGAACCCGAACACTAAACCGAACCCTAACCCTAACCCTAACCCTAACCCTAACCCGAACCATAACCCGAACCCTAACCCGAACACTACCCCTAACCCGAACCCTAACCCGAACCCTAACCCTAACCCTAACCCGAACCCTAAACCTAACCCTAACCCAAACTCTATGCCGAACCCTAACCCTAACCCTAATCCTAAACCTAACCCTAACCCGAAACCTAACCCTAACCCTAACACGAACCCTAACCCCTAACCCGAACCCGAACCCTAACCCGAACCCTAACCCTAACCCTAACCCGAACCCGAACGTTAACTCGAACCCTAACCCTAACCCGAACCCTAAACCTAACCCGAACACGAACCATAACCCTAACCCGAAATATAACCCTAACCCGAACCCGAACCCTAACCCGAAACCTAACCCGAACCCTAACCCTAACCCGAACCCTAACCCTAACCCTAACCCGAACCCGAAACCTAACCCAACCCTAACCCTAACCTGAACCCTAACCTCCAACCCTAACCCGAACCCGAACCCTAACCCGAACCCGAACCCTAAACCTAACCCGAACCCGAACCCTAACCCTAACCCTAACCCGAACCCGAAACCTAACCCTAACCCTAACCCGAACCCTAACCCTAACCCGAACCCTAACCCTAACCCTAACCCTAACCATAACCCTAACCCGAACCCTAACCCGAACACTAACCCGAACCCTAACCCTAACCCTAACCCGAACCCTAAACCTAACCCTAACCCGAACCCTAACCTGAACCCTATCCCTAACCCTAACCCGAACCCTAACCCTAACCCTTACCCGAACCCTAACCCGAACCCTAACACTAACCCTAACCCTAATCCTAACCCGAACCCTAACCCAAACTCTAACCGGAACCCTAACCCTAACCCTAATCCGAACCCGAACCCTAACCCCTTACCCGAATCCTAACCCTAACCCAAACCCTAACCCGAACCCTAACCCTAACCCTAACCGCGAACCCGAATCCTAACCCTAACCCGAACCCTAACCCGAACCCTAACCCGAACCCTAACCCGAACCCTAACCCTAACCCTAACCCTAAACCTAACCCTAACCCGAACCCTAACCCTAACCCGAACCCTAACCCCAACCCTAACCCTAACCGTAACCCGAACCCTAACACGAACCCTAACCCGAACCCTAACCCTAACCCTAACCCGAACCCTAACCCGAACCCTAAACCTAACACTAACCCGAACCCTAAACCTAACCCTAAACCGAACCCTAACCCTAACCCCTAAACTTAACCCTAACCCGAAACCTAACCCTAACCCGAACCCTAACCCTAACCCAAACCCGAGCCCTAACCCGAACCCGAACCCTAACCCTAACCCGAACCCGAACCCTAACCCTAACCCGAACCCTAACCCTAACCCTAACCCGAACCCTAAACCTAACCCTAACCCGAACCCTAATCCTACCCCGAACCCTAACCCTAACCCGAATCCTAACCCTAACCCTAATCCGAACCCTAACCCGAATCCTAAACCTAACCCTAACCCTAACCCGAACCCTAAACCTAATCCTAACCCGAACCCTAACCCTAACCCTAACCCTAAACCTAACACGAACCCTAACACTAACCCTAACCCTAACCATAACCCGAACCCTAACCCTAACCATAACCAGAACCGTAACCCCTAACCCGAACCGTAACCCCTAACACGAACCCTAACCCTACCCCGAACCAGAACCATAACCATAACCCTAACCCTAACCCGAACCCTATCCCTAACCCTAACCCTAACACTAACCCTAACCCTAACCCTAACCCTAACCCCTAACCCTAACCCGAATCCTAACCCTAACTCGAACCCTAACCCTAAATCTCACCCTAACCCTAACCGAACACTAACCCTAACACGAACCCTAACCCTAACCCTAACCCTAACCCTAACCCTAAAACCTAACCCAAACCCTAACCCGAAACCTAACCCTAACTCGAACCCTAACCCTAAATCTAACCCTAACCCTAACCGTAACCCTAACCCTAACCCTAACCCGAACCGTAACACTAAACCTAACCCTAACCCTAACCCTAACACTAACCCGAACCCGAATACTAACCCGAACCCTAACCCGAACCCTAACCCTAACCCTAACCCTAACCCTAACACGAACCCTAACCCTAACCCTAACCCTAACCCTAACCCGAACCCGAACCCTAAACCTAAACCTAACCCGAACCCGAACCCTAACCCGAACCCTAACCCGAACCCTAACCGAACCCGTACCCTAACCCTAACCCGATCCCTAACCCTAACCCGAACCCTAACCCTAACCCTAACCCTAACCCCAAACCTAACCCGAACCCTAACCCTATCCCTAACCCGAACCTTAACCCCTAACCCTAACCCGAACCCGAACCCTAACCCGAACCCGAACCCTAACTCTAACCCGAACCCGAACCCTAACCCTAACCCGAACCCGAACCCGAACTCTAACCCTAACCCTAACCCGAACACGAACCCTAACCCTAAACCTAACCCGAACCCTAAACCTAACCCTAACCCTAACCATAACCATAACCCGAATCCTAACTCTAATCCGAACCCTAACCCGAACCCTAACCCGAACCCTAACCCTAACCCTAACCCCTAACCCTAACCTAAAACCTAACCCTAAACCGAACCCTAACCCTAACCCTAACCCTAACCCTAACCCGAACCCGAACCATAACCCGAACGCTACCCCTAACCCTAATCCGAACCCTAACCCTAACCCTAACCCTAAACCTAACCCGAACCCGTACCCTAACCCTAACCCATACCCGAACCCTATCCCGATACCTAAACCTAACCCTAACCCTAACAAGAACCCTAACCATAACCCTAACCCGAACCCGAACCCGAACGCTAACCCTAACCTGAACCCTAACCCTAACACTAACCCGAACCCTAACCCTAACCCGAACCCTAACCCCTAACCCGAACCCGAACCCGAACCCTAAACAGAACCCGAACCCTAACCCTACCCCGAACCCGAACCCAAACCATAACCCTAACCCTAACCCGAACCCTAACCCTAACCCTAACCCGAACCCTAACTCTAACCCGAACCCTAACCCCTAACCCGAACCCAAACCCGAACCCACCAGAACCCGAACCCTAACCCTACCGCGAACCCGAACACAAACCATAGCCCTAACCCTAACTCGAACCCTAACCCGAAACCTAACCCTAACCCTAACCCTAACCATAACCCGAACCCTAACCCTAACCCTAACCCGAACCGTAACCCCTAACCCGAACCCTAAACCGAACCCGAACCCTAACTCTACCCCGAACCCGAACCCAAATCATAACCCTAACCCTTACCCGAACCCTAACACTAACCCTAACCCTAACCCTAACCCTAACCCTAACCCTAACCCGATCCCTAACCCTAACCCTAACCCTAACACTAACCCTAACCCGAACTCTAACCCTAACACTAACCCTAACCCTAACCCTAACCCCTAACCCTAAACCGAACCCTAACCCTAACTCGAACCCTAACCCTAAATCTCACCCTAACACTAACCCTAACCCTAACCCTAACCCTAACACGAACCCTAACACTAAACCTAACCCTAACACTAACCCTAAACCTAACACTGAATCCTAACCCAAACCCTAACCCGAACCCTAACCCTAACTCGAACCCTAACCCTAAATCTAACCCTAAACCTAACCATAACCCTAACCCTAACCCTAACCCGAAACCTACCCCTAAACCTAACCCTAACCCTAACCCTAACACTAACCCGAACCCGAACCCTAACCCGAACCCTAACCCGAACCCTAACCCTAACCCTAACCCTAAACCTAACCCTAAACCGAACCCTAACCCTAACCCTAACCCTAACCCTAACCCGAACCCTAACCCTAACCCTAACCCGAACCCGAACCCTAACCCTAACCCGAACCCTAACCCTAACCCGAACCCGAACCCTAACCCTAACCCGAACCCTAAGCCTAACCCTAACGCTAAACCGAACCCTAACCCAAACCCGAAACCTAACACGAACCCGAACCCTAACCCTAACGCGAACCGGAACCCTAACCCTAATCCGAAACCTAACACTAACACTAACCCGAACCCTAAATCTAACCCTAACCCGAACCCTAAACCTAACCCGAACCCTAACCCTAACCCTACCCGAATCCTAACCCTAACCCTAACCCGAACCCTAACCCGAATCCTAAACCTAACCCTAACCCTAAACCGAACCCTAACCATAACCCTAACCCGAACCCGAACCCGAACGCTAACCCTAACCCGAACCCTAACCCTAACCCTAACCCGAAACCTAACCCTAACCCGAACCCTAACCCCTAACCCGAACCCGAACCCGAACCTTAACCAGAACCCGAACCCTAACCCTACGCCGAACCCGAAACCAAACCATAACCCTAACACTAACCCGAACCCTAACCCTAACCCTAACCCGAACCCGAACCCAAACCCTAACCCTAACCCTAAACCGAACCCTAACCCTAACCCTAACCCTATCCCTAACCCGAACCCTAACCCTAACCCTAACCCTGCCCGAACCCTATCCAGAACCCTAATCCTAACCCTAACCCTAACCCTAACCCTAAACCTAAACCGAACCCTAACCCTTGCCCTAACCCGAACCTGAACCCTAGCCCGAACCCTAACCCTAACCCGAACCCTAACCCTAACCCGAACCCGAACCATAACCCTAACCCGAACCATAACCCGAAACCTAACCCAAACCCTAACCCGAACCCTAACCCGAACCCCAACCCTAACCCTAACCCGAACCCTAACCCGAACCCTAACCCTAACCCTAACCCTAACCCTAACCCTAAACCTAACCTAACCCTAACCCTAAACCTAACCCTAACCCGAACCCTAACCCTAACCCTAAACCTAACCCTAACCCTAATCCGAACCCTAAACCTAAACCTAAACCTAACCCTAACCCTAACCCTCACCCTAACCCGAACACTAACCCGAACACTAACCCTAACCCTAACCCTAACCCTAACCCTACCCTAACCCTAACCCTAACATGAACCCGAACCCGAACACTAAACCGAACCCTAACCCTAACCCTAACCCTAACCCTAACCCGAACCATAACCCGAACCCTAACCCGAACACTACCCCTAACCCGAACCCTAACCCTAACCCTAACCCGAACCCTAAACCTAACCCTAACCCAAACTCTATGCCGAACCCTAACCCTAACCCTAATCCTAAACCTAACCCTAACCCGAAACCTAACCCTAACCCTAACACGAACCCTAACCCCTAACCCGAACCCGAACCCTAACCCGAACCCTAACCCTAACCCTAACCCGAACCCGAACGTTAACTCGAACCCTAACCCTAACCCGAACCCTAAACCTAACCCGAACACGAACCATAACCCTAACCCGAAATATAACCCTAACCCGAACCCGAACCCTAACCCGAAACCTAACCCGAACCCTAACCCTAACCCGAACCCTAACCCGAACCCTAACCCTAACCCTAACCCGAACCCGAAACCTAACCCAACCCTAACCCTAACCTGAACCCTAACCTCCAACCCTAACCCGAACCCGAACCCTAACCCGAACCCGAACCCTAAACCTAACCCGAACCCGAACACTAACCCTAACCCTAACCCGAACCCGAAACCTAACCCTAACCCTAACCCGAACCCTAACCCTAACCCGAACCCTAACCCTAACCCTAACCCTAACCATAACCCTAACCCGAACCCTAACCCGAACACTAACCCGAACCCTAACCCTAACCCTAACCCGAACCCTAAACCTAACCCTAACCCGAACCCTAACCTGAACCCTATCCCTAACCCTAAACCGAACCCTAACCCTAACCCTTACCCGAACCCTAACCCGAACCCTAACACTAACCCTAACCCTAATCCTAACCCGAACCCTAACCCAAACTCTAACCGGAACCCTAACCCTAACCCTAATCCGAACCCGAACCCTAACCCCTTACCCGAATCCTAACCCTAACCCAAACCCTAACCTGAACCCTAACCCTAACCCTAACCCTAAACCTAACCCTAACCCAACCCTAACCCTAACCCGAACCCTAACCCCAACCCTAACCCTAACCGTAACCCGAACCCTAACACGAACCCTAACCCGAACCCTAACCCTAACCCTAACCCGAACCCTAACCCGAACCCTAAACCTAACACTAACCCGAACCCTAAACCTAACCCTAAACCGAACCCTAACCCTAACCCCTAAACTTAACCCTAACCCGAAACCTAACCCTAAACCTAACACGAACCCTAACACTAACCCTAACCCTAACCATAACCCGAACCCTAACCCTAACCATAACCAGAACCGTAACCCCTAACCCGAACCGTAACCCCTAACACGAACCCTAACCCTACCCCGAACCCGAACCATAACCATAACCCTAACCCTAACCCGAACCCTATCCCTAACCCTAACCCTAACACTAACCCTAACCCTAACCCTAACCCTAACCCCTAACCCTAACCCGAAACCTAACCCTAACTCGAACCCTAACCCTAAATCTCACCCTAACCCTAACCGAACACTAACCCTAACACGAACCCTAACCCTAACCCTAACCCTAACCCTAACCCTAAAACCTAACCCAAACCCTAACCCGAACCCTAACCCTAACTCGAACCCTAACCCTAAATCTAAACCTAACCCTAACCGTAACCCTAACCCTAACCCTAACCCGAACCGTAACACTAAACCTAACCCTAACCCTAACCCTAACACTAACCCGAACCCGAATACTAACCCGAACCCTAACCCGAACCCTAACCCTAACCCTAACCCTAACCCTAACACGAACCCTAACCCTAACCCTAACCCTAACCCTAACCCGAACCCGAACCCTAAACCTAAACCTAACCCGAACCCGAACCCTAACCCGAACCCTAACCCGAACCCTAACCGAACCCGTACCCTAACCCTAACCCGATCCCTAACCCTAACCCGAACCCTAACCCTAACCCTAACCCTAACCCCAAACCTAACCCGAACCCTAACCCTATCCCTAACCCGAACCTTAACCCCTAACCCTAACCCGAACCCGAACCCTAACCCGAACCCGAACCCTAACTCTAACCCGAACCCGAACCCTAACCCTAACCCGAACCCGAACCCGAACTCTAACCCTAACCCTAACCCGAACACGAACCCTAACCCTAAACCTAACCCGAACCCTAAACCTAACCCTAACCCTTACCATAACCATAACCCGAATCCTAACTCTAATCCGAACCCTAACCCGAACCCTAACCCGAACCCTAACCCTAACCCTAACCCCTAACCCTAACCTAAAACCTAACCCTAAACCGAACCCTAACCCTAACCCTAACCCTAACCCTAACCCGAACCCGAACCATAACCCGAACGCTACCCCTAACCCTAATCCGAACCCTAACCCTAACCCTAACCCTAAACCTAACCCGAACCCGTACCCTAACCCTAACCCACACCCGAACCCTATCCCGATACCTAAACCTAACCCTAACCCTAACAAGAACCCTAACCATAACCCTAACCCGAACCCGAACCCGAATGCTAACCCTAACCTGAACCCTAACCCTAACACTAACCCGAACCCTAACCCTAACCCGAACCCTAACCCCTAACCCGAACCCGAACCCGAACCCTAAACAGAACCCGAACCCTAACCCTACCCCGAACCCGAACCCAAACCATAACCCTAACCCTAACCTGAACCCTAACCCTAACCCTAACCCGAACCCTAACTCTAACCCGAACCCTAACCCCTAACCCGAACCCAAACCCGAACCCACCAGAACCCGAACCCTAACCCTACCGCGAACCCGAACACAAACCATAGCCCTAACCCTAACTCGAACCCTAACCCGAAACCTAACCCTAACCCTAACCCTAACCATAACCCGAACCCTAACCCTAACCCTAACCCGAACCGTAACCCCTAACCCGAACCCTAAACCGAACCCGAACCCTAACTCTACCCCGAACCCGAACCCAAATCATAACCCTAACCCTAACCCGAACCCTAACACTAACCCTAACCCTAACCCTAACCCTAACCCTAACCCGATCCCTAACCCTAACCCTAACCCTAACACTAACCCTAACCCGAACTCTAACCCTAACACTAACCCTAACCCTAACCCTAACCCCTAACCCTAAACCGAACCCTAACCCTAACTCGAACCCTAACCCTAAATCTCACCCTAACACTAACCCTAACCCTAACCCTAACCCTAACACGAACCCTAACACTAAACCTAACCCTAACACTAACCCTAAACCTAACACTGAATCCTAACCCAAACCCTAACCCGAACCCTAACCCTAACTCGAACCCTAACCCTAAATCTAACCCTAAACCTAACCGTAACCCTAACCCTAACCCTAACCCGAAACCTACCCCTAAACCTAACCCTAACCCTAACCCTAACACTAACCCGAACCCAAACCCTAACCCGAACCCTAACCCGAAACCTAACCCTAACCCTAACCCTAAACCTAACCCTAAACCGAACCCTAACCCTAACCCTAACCCTAACCCTAACCCGAACCCTAACCCTAACCCTAACCCGAACCCGAACCCGAACCCTAACCCTAACCCGAACCCTAACCCTAACCCGAACCCGAACCCTAACCCTAACCCGAACCCTAAGCCTAACCCTAACGCTAAACCGAACCCTAACCCAAACCCGAAACCTAACACGAACCCGAACCCTAACCCTAACGCGAACCGGAACCCTAACCCTAATCCGAAACCTAACACTAACACTAACCCGAACCCTAAATCTAACCCTAACCCGAACCCTAAACCTAACCCGAACCCTAACCCTAACCCTAACCCGAATCCTAACCCTAACCCTAACCCGAACCCTAACCCGAATCCTAAACCTAACCCTAACCCTAAACCGAACCCTAACCATAACCCTAACCCGAACCCGAACCCGAACGCTAACCCTAACCCGAACCCTAACCCTAACCCTAACCCGAAACCTAACCCTAACCCGAACCCTAACCCCTAACCCGAACCCGAACCCGAACCTTAACCAGAACCCGAACCCTAACCCTACGCCGAACCCGAAACCAAACCATAACCCTAACCCTAACCCGAACCCTAACCCTAACCCTAACCCTAACCCGAACCCGAACCCAAACCCTAACCCTAACCCTAAACCGAACCCTAACCCTAACCCTAACCCTATCCCTAACCCGAACCCTAACCCTAACCCTAACCCTGCCCGAACCCTATCCAGAACCCTAATCCTAACCCTAACCCTAACCCTAACCCTAAACCTAAACCGAACCCTAACCCTTGCCCTAACCCGAACCCGAACCCTAACCCGAACCCTAACCCTAACCCGAACCCTAACCCTAACCCGAACCAGAACCATAACCCTAACCCGAACCATAACCGAAACCTAACCCAAACCCTAACCCGAACCCTAACCCGAACCCCAACCCTAACCCTAACCCGAACCCTAACCCGAACCCTAACCCTAACCCTAACCCTAACCCTAAACCTAACCTAACCCTAACCCTAAACCGAACCCTAAACCTAACCCTAACCCTAACCCTAAGCCGAAACCTAACTCTAACCCTAACCTGAACACTAACCCCTAACCCTAACCCGAACCCGAACCCTAACCGAAACCCGAACCCGAACCCTAACCCTAACCCGAACCCGAACCCTAACCCTAACCCTAACCCGAACCCGAACCCTAACCCTAACCCTAACCCGAACCCTAACCCTAACCCGAACCCTAACCCTAACCCTAACCATAACCCTAACCCGAACCCTAACACGAATCCTAACCCAAAACCTAATCCTAACCCTAACCCGAACCCTAAACCTAACCCTAACACGAACCCTAACCCGAACCCTAGCCCTAACCCTAACCCGAACCATAACCCTAACCCTAAACCGAACCCTAACCCTAAACCTAACCCTAACCCTAACCCGAACCCTAACCCTAAACCTAACCGGAACCCTAACCCTAATCCTAATCCGAACCCGAACTCTAACCCCTTACCCGAATCCTAACCCGAACCCGAAACCTAACCCGAACACTAACCCTAAACCTAACCCCGACCCCGAACCCTAGCCCTAACCCTAACCCGAACCCTAACCCGAACCGTTACCCTAACACTAACCTGAACACTAACCCCTAACCCTAACCCGAACCCGAACCATAAACCTAACCCTAACCCTAACCCGAACCCTAACCCGAAACCTAACCCGAACCCTAACCCGAACCCTAACCCTAACCCTAACACGAACCCTAACCCTAACCCGAACCCTAACCCTAACCCTAACCCTAACACGAACCCTAACCCGAACCCTAACCCGAAGCCTAACCCGGACCCTAACCCGAACCCTAACCCTAACCCGAACCCGAACACTAAACCTAACCCTAAACCTAACCCTAACACTAACCCCTAACCTTAACCCTAACCCTAACCCTAACCCTAAAACCTAAACCTAACCCTAACCCTAACACTAACCCTAACCCGAACCCGAACCATAACCCTACCCTAACCCGAACACTAACCCTAGACCTAACCCTAACCTTAACCCTAACCCGAACCCTAAAACTAACCCTAAACCTCACCCCTAAACCTAACCCGAACCCTAACCCTAACCCTAAACGTAACCCTAACCCGAACACTAACCCTAACCCTAACCCTAACCCTAACCCAAACCCTAACCCTAAACCTAACCCTAACACTAACCCTAACCCTAACCCGAACCCTAACCCTAACCCGAACCCGAACCCTAACCCTAACCCGAACCCTAAGCCTAACCCTAACGCTAACCCGAACCCTAACCCAAACCCGAAACCTAACACGAACCCGAACCCTAACCCTAACCCGAACCGGAACCCTAACCCTAACCCGAAAACTAACACTAACACTAACCCGAACCCTAAATCTAACCCTAAACCGAACCTTAAACCTAACCCGAACCCTAACCCTAACCCTAACCCGAATCCTAACCCTAACCCTAACCCGAACCGTAACCCGAATCCTAAACCTAACCCTAACCCTAAACCGAACCCTAACCATAACCCTAACCCGAACCCGAACCAGAACGCTAACCCTAACCCGAACCCTAACCCTAACCCTAACCCGAAACCTAACCCTAACACGAACCCTAACCCCTAACCCGAACCCGAACACGAACCGTAACCAGAACCCGAACCCTAACCCTACGCCGAACCCGAAACCAAACCATAACCCTAACCCTAACCCGAACCCTAACCCTAACCCTAACCCGAACCCGAACCCGAACCCTAACCCTAACCCTAACCCGAACCCTAACCCTAACCCTAACCCTAACCCTAACCCGAACCCTAACCCTAACCCTAACCTTGCCCGAACCCTATCCAGAATCCTAATCCTAACAATAACCCTAACCCTAACCCTAACCCTAAACCGAACCCTAACCCTTACCCTAACCCGAACCTGAACCCGAACCCTAACCCGAACCCTAACCCTAACCCGAACCCTAACCCTAACCCGAACCCGAACCATAACCCTAACCCGAACCATAACCCGAAACCTAACCCAAACCCTAACCCGAACCCTAACCCGAACCCGAAGCCTAACCCTAACCCGAACCCTAACCCGAACCCTAACCCTAACCCTAACCCTAACCCTAACCCTAAACCTAACCTAACCCTAACCCTATACGGAACCCTAACCCTAAACCTAACCCTAAGCCGAAACCTAACTCTAACCCTAACCTGAACACTAACCCCTAACCCTAACCCGAACCCGAACCCTAACCCTAACCCTAACCCGAACCCGAACCCTAACCCTAACCCGAACCCGAACCCTAACCCTAACCCTAACCCGAACCCGAACCCTAACCCTAACCCTAACCCGAACCCTAACCCTAACCCGAACCCTAACCCTAACCCGAACCCTAACCCTAACCCTAACCATAACCCTAACCCGAACCCTAACACGAACCCTAACCCGAAACCTAATACTAACCCTAACCCGAACCCTAAACCTAACCCTAACAAGAACCCTAACCCGAACCCTAGCCCTAACCCTAACCCGAACCATAACCCTAACCCTAAACCGAACCCTAACCCTAAACCTAACCGGAACCCTAACCCTAATCCTAATCCGAAACCTAACCCTAACCCTAACCGGAACCCTAACCCTAATCCTAATCCGAACCCGAACTCTAACCCCTTACCCGAATACTAACCCGAACCCGAAACCTAACCCGAACACTAACCCTAAACCTAACCCCGAACCCGAACCCTAACCCTAACCCTAACCCGAACCCTAACCCGAAACGTTACCCTAACCCTAACCTGAACACTAACCCCTAACCCTAACCCGAACCCGAACCCTAACCCTAACCCTAACCCTAACCCGAACCCTAACCCGAAACCTAACCCGAACCCTTACCCGAACCCTAACCCAAACCCTAACCCGAACCCTAACCCTAACCCGAACCCTAACCCTAACCCTAACCCTAACACGAACCCTAACCCGAACCCTAACCCGAAGCCTAACCCGGACCCTAACCCGAACCCTAACCCTAACCCGAACCCGAACACTAAACCTAACCCTAAACCTAACCCTAACACTAACCCCTAACCTTAACCCTAACCCTAACCCTAAAACCTAACCCTAACCCTAACCCTAACCCGAACCCAAACCATAACCCTACCCTAACCCGAACACTAACCCTAACCCTAACCCTAACCATAACCCTAACCCGAACCCTAAAACTAACCCTAAAACTCACCCCTAAACCTAACCCGAACCCTAACCCTAACCCTAAACGTAACCCTAAGCCGAACACTAACCCTAACCCTAACCCTAACCCTAACCCAAACCCTAACCCTAAACCTAACCCTAACACTAACCCTAACCCTAACCCGAACCCTAAACCGAACCCTAACCCTAACCCTAACCCTAACTCGAACCCTAACCCTAACCCTAACCCGAACCCGAACCCTAACCCGAACCCGAACCCTAACTCGAACCCTAACCCTAACCGTAACCCGAACCCTAAACCGAACCCTAACCCGAACCCTAAACCGATCCCTAACCCGAACCCTAACCCGAACCCTAACCCGAACCCTAACCCGAACCCTAACCGTAACCCGAACCTGAACGCTAACCCGAACCCTAACCCTAACCCTAACCCGAACACTAACCCTAACCCTAACCCAAACCCTAACCCGAACCCTAACCCTAACCCTAACCCTAACCATAACCCGAACCCTAACCCTAACCCTATCCCGAACCGTAACCCCTACCCCGAACCGTAACCAGAACCCTAAACCGAACCCGAAACCTAACCCTACCCAGAACCCGAACCCAAACCATAACCCGAACCATAACCCGAACCCTAACCCTAACCCTAACCCTAACCCTAACCCGAACCTTAAACCTAACCCTAACCCTAACACTAACCCTAACCCGAACCCTAACCCTAACCCTAACCCTAACCCTAACCCTAACCACTAACCCTAACCCGAACCCTAAACCTAACTCGAACCCTAACCCTAAATCTCACCTTAACCCTAACCCTAACCCTAACCCAAACCCTAACACGAACCCTAACCCTAAAACTAACCCTAACCCTAACCCTAACCCTAATCCTAAAACCTAACCCTAACCCTAGCCCGAAACCTAACCCTAACTCGAACCCTTACCCTAAATCTAACCCTTACCCTAACCGTAACCCTAACCCTCACCCTAACCCGAACCCTAAACCTAAACCTAACCCTAACCCTAACCCTAACCCTAACCCGAACCCGAACCCTAACCCAAACCCTAAACCGAACCCTAACCCTAACCCTAACCCTAACCCTAACCCGAACCCTAACCCTAACTCTAACACGAAACCGAACCCTAACCCGAACCCTAACCCTAGCCCTAACCCTAACCCTAACCCTAACCCGAAACCGAACCCTAAACCTAAACCTAACCCGAACCCGAACCCTAACCCGAACCCGAACCCGAACCCTACCCCGAACCCTAACACGAACCCTAACCCGAACCCTAACCTGAACCCTAACCCTAACCCTAACCCGAACCCTAACCCGAACCCTAACCCTAACCCTAACCCTAAACCTAACCCCTAACATTAACCCTAACCCTAAACCTAAACCTAAAACCTAACCCTAACCCTAACCCTAACCCTAAACCGAACCACAACACAAAACCTAACCCGAACCCTAACCCTAAACCTAACCCTAACCCTAACCCGAACCCGAACCCTAACCCTAACCCTAATCCTTAACCCTAACCCGAACCCTAACCCACACCCTAAACCTAACCCTAACCCGAACCCTAACCCTAACCCTAAACCGAACCCGAACCCTAACCCTAACCCGAACCCTAACCCTAAAACGAACCCTAACCCTAACCCTAACCCGAACCCGAACCCTAAACCAAACCCGAAACCTAACCCGAACCCGAACCCTAACCCTAACCAGAACCCGAACCCTAACCCTAACCCGAACCCTAACCCTAACCCTAACCAACCCTAAACCTAACCCTAATCCGAACCCTAACCCTAACCCGAATCCTAACCCTAACCCTAATCCGAACCCTAACCTGAATCCTAAACCTAACCCTAACGCTACCCGAACGCTAAACCTAATCCTAAACCGAACCCTAACCCTAACCCTAACACTAAACCTATCCCGAACCCTAACCCTAACCCTAACCCGAACCCTACCTTAACCCTAACCCTAACCCTAACCCGTACACTAAACCTAACCCTAACCCTAACCCGAAACCTAACCCTAACCCGAACCCGAACCCTAACACTAACCCTAACCCTAACCCTAACCCTAACCCCTAACCCTAACCCTAAACCTAACCCTAACCCTAAAACCTAACCCTAACCCGAACCCTAACCCTAAACCTAACCCTAACCCTAATCCGAACCCTAACCCTAAACCTAACCCTAACCCTAACCCTAACCCTAACCCGAACACTAACCCGAACACTAACCCTAACCCTAACCCTAACCCTAACCCTACCCTAACCCTAACCCTAACACGAACCCGAACCCTAACCCGAACCCAACACTAAACCGAACCCTAACCCTAACCCTAACCCTAACCCTAACCCTTACCCGAACCCTAACCCGAACCCTAACACGAACACTAACCCTAACCCGAACCCTAACCCGCACCCTAACCCTAACCCTAACCCGAACCCTAAACCTAACCCTAACCCAAACTCTATGCCGAACCCTAACCCTAACCCTAATCCTAAACCTAACCCTAACCCGAAACCTAACCCTAACCCTGACACGAACCCTAACCCCTAACCCGAACCCTAACCCAAACCCTAACCCGAACCCTAACCCTAACCCTAACCCGAACCCGAACGTTAACTCGAACCCTAACCCTAACCCGAACCCTAAACCTAACCCGAACACGAACCATAACCCTAACCCGAAATATAACCCTAACCCGAACTCGAACCCTAACCCGAAACCTAACCCGAACCCTAACCCTAACCCGAACCCTAACCCGAACCCTAACCCTAACCCTAACCCGAACCCGAAACCTAACCCAACCCTAACCCTAACCTGAACCCTAACCTCTAACCCTACACGAACCCGAACCCTAACCCGAACCCGAACCCTAAACCTAACCCGAACCCGAACCCTAACACTAACCCTAACCCTAACCCTAACCCTAAACCTAACCCCTAACCCTAACCCTAAACCTAACCCTAACCCTAAAACCTAACCCTAACCCGAACCCTAACCCTAAACCTAATCCTAACCCTAATCCGAACCCTAACCCTAAACCTAACCCTAACCCTAACCCTAACCCTAACCCGAACACTAACCCGAACACTAACCCTAACCCTAACCCTAACCCTAACCCTAACCCTACCCTAACCCTAACCCTAACACGAACCCGAACCCTAACCCGAACCCGAACACTAAACCGAACCCTAACCCTAACCCTAACCCTAACCCTAACCCTAACCCGAACCCTAACCCGAACCCTAACCCGAACACTACCCCTAACCCGAACCCTAACCCGAACCCTAACCCTAACCCTAACCCGAACCCTAAACCTAACCCTAACCCAAACTCTATGCCGAACCCTAACCCTAACCCTAATCCTAAACCTAACCCTAACCCGAAACCTAACCCTAACCCTAACACGAACCCTAACCCCTAACCCGAACCCGAACCCGAACCCTAACCCGAACCCTAACCCTAACCCGAACCCGAACGTTAACACGAACCCTAACCCTAACCCGAACCCTAAACCTAACCCGAACACGAACCATAACCCTAACCCGAAATATAACCCTAACCCGAACCCGAACCCTAACCCGAAAACTAACCCGAACCCTAACCCTAACCCGAACCCTAACCCGAACCCTAACCCTAACCCTAACCCGAACCCGAAACCTAACCCAACCCTAACCCTAACCTGAACCCTAACCTCTAACCCTACCCGAACCCGAACCCTAACCCGAACCCGAACCCTAAACCTAACCCGAACCCGAACCCTAACCCTAACCCTAACCCGAACCCGAAACCTAACCCTAACCCTAACCCGAAACCTAACCCGAACACTAAACCGAACCCTAACCCTAACCCTAACCCGAACCCTAAACCTAACCCTAACCCGAACACTAACCTGAACCCTATCCCTAACCCTAACCCGAACCCTAACCCTAACCCTAACCCGAACCCTAACCCGAACCCTAACACTAACCCTAACCCTAAACCTAACCCGAACCCTAACCCAAACTCTAACCGGAACCCTAACCCTAACCCTAATCCGAACCCGAACCCTAAGCCCTTACCCGAATCCTAACCCTAACCCAAACCCTAACCCGAACACTAACCCTAACCCTAACCGCGAACCCGAATCCTAACCCTAACCCGAAACCTAACCCGAACCCTAACCCGAACAGTAACCCTAACCCTAACCTGAACACTAACCCCTAATCCTAACCCGAACCCGAACCCTAACCCTAACCCTAACCCGAACCCTAACCCGAACCCTAACCCTAAACCTAACCCTAAACCTAACCCTAACCCGAACCCTAACCCTAACCCGAACCCTAACCCCAACCCTAACCCTAACCGTAACCCGAACCCAAACCCGAACCCTAACCCGAACCCTAACCCTAACCCTAACCCGAACCCTAACCCGAACCCTAAACCTAACACTAACCCGAACCCTAAACCTAACCCTAAACCGAACCCTAACCCTAACCCCTAAACTTAACCCTAACCCGAACCCTAACCCTAACCCGAACCCTAACCCTAACCCAAACCCGAGCCCTAACCCGAACCCGAACCCTAACCCTAACCCGAACCCGATCCCTAACCCTAACCCGAACCCTAACCCTAACCCTAACCCGAACCCTAAACCTAACCCTAACCCGAACCCTAAACCTACCCCGAACCCTAACCCTAACCCTAACCCGAATCCTAACCCTAACCCTAATCCGAACCCTAACCCGTATCCTAAACCTAACCCTAACCCTTACCCGAACCCTAAACCTAATCCTAACCCGAACCCTAACCCTAACCCTAACCCTAAACCTAACACGAACCCTAACACTAACCCTAACCCTAACCATAACCCGAACCCTAACCCTAACCATAACCAGAACCGTAACCCCTAACCCGAACCGTAACCCCTAACACGAACCCTAACCCTAACCCTAACACTAACCCTAACCCTAACCCTAACCCTAACCCCTAACCCTAACCCGAAATCTAACCCTAACTCGAACCCTAACCCTAAATCTCACCCTAACCCGAACCGAACCCTAACCCTAACACGAACCCTAACCCTAACCCTAACCCTAACCCTAACCCTAAAACCTAACCCAAACCCTAACCCGAACCCTAACCCTAACTCGAAACCTAACCCTAAATCTAACCCTAACCCTAACCGTAACCCTTACCCTAACCCTAACCCGAACCGTAACACTAAACCTAACACTAACCCTAACCCTAACACTAACCCGAACCCGAATACTAACCCGAACCCTAACCCGAACCCTAACCCTAACCCTAACCCTAACCCTAACCCGAACACTAACCCTAACCCTAACCCTAACCCGAACCCGAACCCTAAACCTAAACCTAAACCGAACCCGAACCCTAACCCGAACCCTAACCCGAACCCTAACCGAACCCGTACCCTAACCCTAACCCGATCCCTAACCCTAACCCGAACCCTAAACCTAACCCTAACCCTAACCCCAAACCTAACCCTAACCCGAACCCTAACCCTAAACCTAACCCGAACCCTAAACCTAACCCTAATCCTAACCATAACCATAACCCGAATCCTAACTCTAATCCGAACCCTAACCCGAACCCTAACCCGAACACTAACCCTAACCCTAACCCCTAACCCTAACCTAAAACCTAACCATAAACCGAACCCTAACCCTAACCCTAACCCTAACCCGTACCCGAACCATAACCCGAACGCTACCCCTAACCCTAATCCGAACCCTAACCCTAACCCTAACCCTAAACCTAACCCGAACCCGTACCCTAACCCTAACCCACACCCGAACCCTATCCCGATACCTAAACCTAACCCTAACCCTAACCAGAACCCTAACCATAACCCTAACCCGAACCCGAACCCGAACGCTAACCCTAACCTGAACCCTAACCCTAACCCTAACCCGAACCCTAACCCTAACCCGAACCCTAACCCCTAACCCGAACCCGAACCCTAAACAGAACCCGAACCCTAACCCTACACCGGACCCGAACCCAAACCATAACCCTAACCCTAACCCGAACCCTAACCCTAACCCTAACCCGAACCCTAACTCTAACCTGAACCCTAACCCCTAACCCGAACCCAAACCCGAACCCTAACCAGAACCCGAACCCTAACCCTACCGCGAACCCGAACCCAAACCATAACCCTAACCCTAACCCGAACCCTAACCCTAACACTAACCCTAAACCTAACCCGAACCCTAACCCTAAACCTAACCCTAACCCTAACCCTAACCCTAACCCTAACCCGAACCCTAACCCGAACCCTAACCCTAACCCTAACCCTAAACCTAACCCTAACCCGAACCCTAACCCTAACCCTAACCCTAACCCGAACCCGATCCCTAACTCGAACCCTAACCCTAAGCCGAACCCTAACCCTAAACCGAACCCAAACCATAACCCTAACTCGAACCCTAACACGAACCCTAAACCGAACCCTAACCCGAACCCTAACCCGAACCCTAACCCGAACCCTAACCCGAACCCTAACACTAACCCTAACCCGAACACTAACCCGAACCCTAACCCTAACCCTAAACCGAAACCTAACCCTAACCCTAACCCTAACCCTAACCCTAAACCGAACCCTAACCCTAAACCTAACCCTAACCCAAACCCTAACCCTAACCCTAACCCGAACCCTAAACCGAACCCTAACCCTAACCCTAACCCTCACCCGAACCCTAACCCTAACCCGAACCCGAACCCTAACCCTAACCCTAACCCGAACCCGAAACCTAACCCTAACCCTAACCCGAACCCTAACCCGAACACTAAACCGAACCCTAACCCTAACCCTAACCCGAACCCTAAACCTAACCCTAACCCGAACACTAACCTGAACCCTATCCCTAACCCTAACCCGAACCCTAACCCTAACCCTAACCCGAACCCTAACCCGAACCCTAACACTAACCCTAACCCTAATCCTAACCCGAACCCTAACCCAAACTCTAACCGGAACCCTAACCCTAACCCTAATCCGAACCCGAACCCTAACCCCTTACCCGAATCCTAACCCGAACCCTAACCCTAACCCGAACCCGATCCCTAACCCTAACCCGAACCCTAACCCTAACCCTAACCCGAACCCTAAACCTAACCCTAACCCGAACCCTAAACCTACCCCGAACCCTAACCCTAACCCTAACCCGAATCCTAACCCTAACCCTAATCCGAACCCTAACCCGTATCCTAAACCTAACCCTAACCCTTACCCGAACCCTAAACCTAATCCTAACCCGAACCCTAACCCTAACCCTAACCCTAAACCTAACACGAACCCTAACACTAACCCTAACCCTAACCATAACCCGAACCCTAACCCTAACCATAACCAGAACCGTAACCCCTAACCCGAACCGTAACCCCTAACACGAACCCTAACCCTAACCCTAACACTAACCCTAACCCTAACCCTAACCCTAACCCCTAACCCTAACCCGAAATCTAACCCTAACTCGAACCCTAACCCTAAATCTCACCCTAACCCGAACCGAACCCTAACCCTAACACGAACCCTAACCCTAACCCTAACCCTAACCCTAACCCTAAAACCTAACCCAAACCCTAACCCGAACCCTAACCCTAACTCGAAACCTAACCCTAAATCTAACCCTAACCCTAACCGTAACCCTTACCCTAACCCTAACCCGAACCGTAACACTAAACCTAACACTAACCCTAACCCTAACACTAACCCGAACCCGAATACTAACCCGAACCCTAACCCGAACCCTAACCCTAACCCTAACCCTAACCCTAACCCGAACACTAACCCTAACCCTAACCCTAACCCGAACCCGAACCCTAAACCTAAACCTAAACCGAACCCGAACCCTAACCCGAACCCTAACCCGAACCCTAACCGAACCCGTACCCTAACCCTAACCCGATCCCTAACCCTAACCCGAACCCTAAACCTAACCCTAACCCTAACCCCAAACCTAACCCTAACCCGAACCCTAACCCTAAACCTAACCCGAACCCTAAACCTAACCCTAATCCTAACCATAACCATAACCCGAATCCTAACTCTAATCCGAACCCTAACCCGAACCCTAACCCGAACACTAACCCTAACCCTAACCCCTAACCCTAACCTAAAACCTAACCATAAACCGAACCCTAACCCTAACCCTAACCCTAACCCGTACCCGAACCATAACCCGAACGCTACCCCTAACCCTAATCCGAACCCTAACCCTAACCCTAACCCTAAACCTAACCCGAACCCGTACCCTAACCCTAACCCACACCCGAACCCTATCCCGATACCTAAACCTAACCCTAACCCTAACCAGAACCCTAACCATAACCCTAACCCGAACCCGAACCCGAACGCTAACCCTAACCTGAACCCTAACCCTAACCCTAACCCGAACCCTAACCCTAACCCGAACCCTAACCCCTAACCCGAACCCGAACCCTAAACAGAACCCGAACCCTAACCCTACACCGGACCCGAACCCAAACCATAACCCTAACCCTAACCCGAACCCTAACCCTAACCCTAACCCGAACCCTAACTCTAACCTGAACCCTAACCCCTAACCCGAACCCAAACCCGAACCCTAACCAGAACCCGAACCCTAACCCTACCGCGAACCCGAACCCAAACCATAACCCTAACCCTAACCCGAACCCTAACCCTAACACTAACCCTAAACCTAACCCGAACCCTAACCCTAAACCTAACCCTAACCCTAACCCTAACCCTAACCCTAACCCGAACCCTAACCCGAACCCTAACCCTAACCCTAACCCTAAACCTAACCCTAACCCGAACCCTAACCCTAACCCTAACCCTAACCCGAACCCGATCCCTAACTCGAACCCTAACCCTAAGCCGAACCCTAACCCTAAACCGAACCCAAACCATAACCCTAACTCGAACCCTAACACGAACCCTAAACCGAACCCTAACCCGAACCCTAACCCGAACCCTAACCCGAACCCTAACCCGAACCCTAACACTAACCCTAACCCGAACACTAACCCGAACCCTAACCCTAACCCTAAACCGAAACCTAACCCTAACCCTAACCCTAACCCTAACCCTAAACCGAACCCTAACCCTAAACCTAACCCTAACCCAAACCCTAACCCTAACCCTAACCCGAACCCTAAACCGAACCCTAACCCTAACCCTAACCCTCACCCGAACCCTAACCCTAACCCGAACCCGAACCCTAACCCTAACCCTAACCCGAACCCGAAACCTAACCCTAACCCTAACCCGAACCCTAACCCGAACACTAAACCGAACCCTAACCCTAACCCTAACCCGAACCCTAAACCTAACCCTAACCCGAACACTAACCTGAACCCTATCCCTAACCCTAACCCGAACCCTAACCCTAACCCTAACCCGAACCCTAACCCGAACCCTAACACTAACCCTAACCCTAATCCTAACCCGAACCCTAACCCAAACTCTAACCGGAACCCTAACCCTAACCCTAATCCGAACCCGAACCCTAACCCCTTACCCGAATCCTAACCCTAACCCAAACCCTAACCCGAACACTAACCCTAACCCTAACCGCGAACCCGAATCCTAACCCTAACCCTAACCCTAACCCGAACCCTAACCCGAACAGTAACCCTAACCCTAACCTGAACACTAACCCCTAATCCTAACCCGAACCCGAACCCTAACCCTAACCCTAACCCGAACCCTAACCCGAACCCTAACCCTAAACCTAACCCTAAACCTAAGCCTAACCCGAACCCTAACCCTAACCCGAAACCTAACCCCAAACCTAACCCTAACCGTAACCCGAACCCAAACCCGAACCCTAACACGAACCCTAACCCTAACCCTAACCCGAACCCTAACCCGAACCCTAAACCTAACACTAACCCGAACCCTAAACCTAACCCTAAACCGAACCCTAACCCTAACCCCTAAACTTAACCCTAACCCGAACCCTAACCCTAACCCGAACCCTAACCCTAACCCAAACCCGAGCCCTAACCCGAACCCGAACCCTAACCCTAACCCGAACCCGATCCCTAACCCTAACCCGAACCCTAACCCTAACCCTAACCCGAACCCTAAACCTAACCCTAACCCGAACCCTAAGCCTACCCCGAACCCTAACCCTAACCCTAACCCGAATCCTAACCCTAACCCTAATCCGAACCCTAACCCGAATCCTAAACCTAACCCTAACCCTTACCCGAACCCTAAACCTAATCCTAACCCGAACCCTAACCCTAACCCTAACCCTAAACCTAACACGAACCCTAACACTAACCCTAACCCTAACCATAACCCGAACCCTAACCCTAACCATAACCAGAACCGTAACCCCTAACCCGAACCGTAACCCCTAACACGAACCCTAACCCTAACACTAACACTAACCCTAACCCTAACCCTAACCCTAACCCCTAACCCTAACCCGAAATCTAACCCTAACTCGAACCCTAACCCTAAATCTCACCCTAACCCGAACCGAACCCTAACCCTAACACGAACCCTAACCCTAACCCTAACCCTAACCCTAAAACCTAACCCAAACCCTAACCCGAACCCTAAACCTAACTCGAACCCTAACCCTAAATCTAACCCTAACCCTAACCGTAACCCTAACCCTAACCCTAACCCGAACCGTAACACTAAACCTAACCCTAACCCTAACCCTAACACTAACCCGAACCCAAATACTAACCCGAACCCTAACCCGAACCCTAACCCTAACCCTAACCCTAACCCTAACCCTAACCCGAACACTAACCCTAACCCTAACCCTAACCCGAACCCGAACCCTAAACCTAAACCTAAACCGAACCCTAACCCTAACCCGAACCCTAACCCGAACCCTAACCGAACCCGTACCCTAACCCTAACCCGATCCCTAACCCTAACCCGAACCCTAAACCTAACCCTAACCCTAACCCCAAACCTAACCCTAACCCGAACACGAACCCTAACCCTAAACCTAACCCGAACCCTAAACCTAACCCTAACCCTAACCATAACCATAACCCGAATCCTAACTCTAATCCGAACCCTAACCCGAACCCTAAACCGAACCCTAACCCTAACCCTAACCCCTAACCCTAACCTAAAACCTAACCCTAAACCGAACCCTAACCCTAACCCTAACCCTAACCCGTACCCGAACCATAACCCGAACGCTACCCCTAACCCTAATCCGAACCCTAACCCTAACCCTAACCCTAAACCTAACCCGAACCCGTACCCTAACCCTAACCCACACACGAACCCTATCCCGATACCTAAACCTAACCCTAACCCTAACCAGAACCCTAACCATAACCCTAACCCGACCCCGAACCCGAACGCTAACCCTAACCTGAACCCTAACCCTAACCCTAACCCGAACCCTAACCCTAACCCGAACCCTAACCCCTAACCCGAACCCGAACCCTAAACAGAACCCGAACCCTAACTCTAACCTGAACACTAACCCCTAACCCGAACCCAAACCCGAACCCTAACCAGAACCCGAACCCTAACCCTACCGCGAACCCGAACCCAAACCATAACCCTAACCCTAACCCGAACCCTAACCCTAACACTAACCCTAAACCTAACCCGAACCCTAACCCTAAACCTAACCCTAACCCTAACCCTAACCCTAACCCTAACCCGAACCCTAACCCGAACCCTAACCCATCCCTAACCCTAAACCTAACCCTAACCTGAACCCTAACCCTAACCCGAACCCGATCCCTAACTCGAACCCTAACCCTAAGCCGAACCCTAACCCTAAACCGAACCCAAACCATAACCCTAACTCGAACCCTAACACGAACCCTAAACCGAACCCTAACCCGAACCCTAACCCGAACCCTAACCCGAACCCTAACCCGAACCCTAACACTAACCCTAACCCGAACACTAACCCGAAACCTAACCCTAACCCTAAACCGAACCCTAACCCTAACCCTAACCCTAACCCTAACCCTAAACCGAACCCTAACCCTAACCCTAACCCTAACCCTAACCCTAACCCTAACCCTAACCCGAACCCTAAACCGAACCCTAACCCTAACCCTAACCCTCACCCGAACCCTAACCCGAACCCGAACCCGAACCCTAACCCGAACCCTAACCCTAACCCCAAAACTAACCCTAAACCGAACCCTAACCCGAACCCTAACCTGATCCCTAACCCGAACCCTAACCCGAACCCTAAACCGAACCCTAACCCGAACCCTAACCCATAACCCGAACCCTAAACCGAACACGAACCCTAACCCTACCCCGAACCCGAACACAAATCATAACCCTAACCCTAACCCGAACCCTAACCCTAACCCTAACCCTAACCCTAACCCGAACCCTAACCCTAAACCTAACCCTAACACTAACCCTAACCCGAACTCTAACTCTAACACTAACCCTAACCCTAACCCTAACCCTAACCCTAACCCCAAACCTAACCCGAACCCTAACCCTATCCCTAACGCGAACCTTAACCCCTAACCCTAAACCGAACCCGAACCCTAACCCGAACCCGAACCCTAAATCTAACCCGAACCCGAACCCTAACCCTAACCCGAACCCGAACCCGAAACCTAACCCTAACCCTAACCCGAACCCGAACACTAACCCTAAACCTAACCCGAACCCTAAGCCTAACCCTAACCCTAACCCTAACCCGAACCCGAACCATAACCCGAACGCTACCCCTAACCCTAATCCGAACCCTAACCCTAACCCTAAACCTAACCCGAACCCGTACCCTAACCCTAACCCACACCCGAACCCTATCCCGAATCCTAAACCTAACCCGAACCCTAAACCTAACCCGAACCCTAACCCTAACCCTAACCCGAATCCTAAACCTAACCCTAACCATAACCAGAACCCTAACCATAACCTTAACCCGAACCCGAAACCAAACGCTAACCCTAACCTGAACCCTAAACCTAACCCTAACCCGAACCCTAACCCTAACCCGAACCCTAAACCCTAACCCGAACCCGAACCCGAACCCTAACCAGAACCCGAAACCTAACCCTACCACGAACCCGAACCCAAACCATAACCCTAACCCTAACCCGAACCCTAACCCTAACCCTAACCCGAAACCTAACCCTAACCCGAACCCTAACCCCTAAACTGAACCCGAACCCGAACCCTAACCAGAACCCGAACCCTAACCCTACCGCGAACCCGAACCCAAACCATAACCCTAACTCTAACCCGAACCCTAACCCTAACACTAACCCTAACCCTAACCCGAACCCTAACCCTAACCCTAAACCTAACCCTAACCCTAACCCTAACCCTAACCCTAACCCGAACCCTAACCCGAACCCTAACCCTAACCCTAACCCTAAACCTAACCCTAACCCGAACCCTAACCATAACCCTAACCCGAAATCGAACCCTAACTCGAACCCTAACCCGAAACCGAAACCTAACCCTAAACCGAACCCAAACCATAACCCTAACTCGAACCCTAACACGAACCCTAAACCGAACCATAACCCGAACCCTAACCCGAATCCTAACCCGAACCCTAACCCTAACCCTAACCCGAACACTAACCCGAACCCTAACCCTAACCCTAATCCGAACCCTAACCCTAACCCTAAACCTAACCCTAACCCTAACCCGAACCCTAACCCTAAATCTAACCCTAACCCTAACCCTAACCCGAACCCGAACCCTAAACCGAACCCTAACCCTAACCCTAACCCTAATGCGAACCCTAACCCTAACCCTAACCCGAACCCGAACCCTAACCCAAACCCTAACCCTAAACGTAACCCGAACACTAACCCTAACCCGAACCCTAACCCGAATCCTAACCCGATCCCTAACCCGAACCCTAACCCGAACCCTAAACCGAACCCTAACCCGAACCCTAACCCTAACCCTCACCCGAACCCTAACCCGAAACATAACCCTAACACTAACTCGAACACTAACCCTAACACTAACCCAAACCCTAACCCGAAACCTAACCCTAACCC
>JAVLSZ010000047.1:2625000-2642500 GCA_032313775.1 Urocyon cinereoargenteus | reverse complement strand
CCTAACCGTAACCCGAACACTAACCCTAACCCGAACCCTAACCCGAACCCTAACCCGATCCCTAACCCGAACCCTAACCCGAACCCTAAACCGAACCCTAACCCGAACCCTAACCCTAACCCTCACCCGAACCCTAACCCGAACCATAACCCTAACACTAACTCGAACACTAACCCTAACACTAACCCAAACCCTAACCCAAAACCTAACCCTAAACGTAACCCTAACCATAACCCGAACCCTAACCCTAACCCTAACCCGAACCGTAACCCCTAACCCGAACCCTAAACCGAACCCGAACCCTAAACCTACCCCGAACTCGAACACAAATCATAACCCTAACCCTAACCCGAACCCTAACCCTAACCCTAACCCTAACCCTAACCCGAACCCTAACCCTAACCCTAACCCTAACACGAACCCTAACCCGAACTCTAACTCTAACACTAACCCTAACCCTAACCCTAACCCCTAACCCTAACCTGAACCCTAACCCTAACTCGAAACCTAACCCTAAATCTCACCCTAACACTAACCCTAACACTAACCCTAACCCTAACACGAACCCTAAACCTAAAACTAACCCTAACCCTAACCCTAAACCTAACCCTGAAACCTAACCCAAACCCTAACCCGAATCCTAACCCTAACTCGAACCCTAAACCTAAATCTAACCCTAAACCTAACCGTAACCCTAACCCTAACCCTAACCCGAAACCTACCCCTAAACCTAATCCTAACCCTAACCCTAACACGAACCCGAACCCGAACCCTAACCCGAACCCTAACCCGAACCCTAACCCTAACCCTAACCCTAACCCTAACCCGAACCCTAACCCTAACCCTAACCCTAACCCTAACCCGAACCCGAACCCTAAATCTAAGCCTAACCCGAACCCGAACCCTAACCCGAACCCTAACCCGAACCCCAACCGAACCCGAACCCTAACGCTAACCCGATCCCTAACCCTAACCCGAACCCTAACCCTTACCCTAACCCTAACCCCAAACCTAACCCGAACCCTAACCCTATCCCTAACCCGAACATTATCCCCTAACCCTAACCCGAACCCGAACCCTAACCCGAACCCGAACCCTAACTCTAACCCGAACCCGAACCCTAACCCTATACCGAACCCGAACCCGAACCCTAACCCTAACCCTAACCCGAACCCTAACCCTATCCCTAAACCTAACCCGAACCCTAAACCTAACCCTAACCCTAACCCTAACCCGAACCCTAAATCTAATCCGAACCCTAACCCGAACCCTAACCCGAACCCTAACGCTAACCATAACCCCTAACCCTAACCTTAAACCTAACCATAAACCGAAACCTAACCCTAACCCTAACCCTAACCCGAACCCGAACCATAACCCGAACCCTACCCCTAAACCTAATCCGAACCCTAAACCTAACCCTAACCCTAAACCTAACCCAAACCCGAACCCTAACCCTAAACCGAACCCGACCCTAACCCTAACCCGAACGCTAACCCTAACCCGAACCCTAACACTAACCCTAACCCGAACCCGAACCCTAACCCTAACCCGAACCCTAACCCTAACCCGAACCCGAACCCTAACCCTAACCCGAACCCTAAGCCTAACCCTAACCCTAACCCGAACCCTAACCCTAACACGAGCCCTAACCCGAACCCGAACCCTAACCCTAACCCGAACCGGAACCCTAACCCTAACCCGAACCCTAACCCTAACCCTAACCCGAACCCTAAATCTAACCCTAAACCGAACCCTAAACCTAATCCGAATCCTAACCCTAACCCTAACCCGAATCCTAACCCTAACCCTAACCCGAAACCTAACCCGAAACCAAAACCTAACCCTAACCCTAACCCGAACCCTAACCATAACCCTAACCCAAACCCGAACCCGAACGCTAACCCTAACCCGAACCCTAACCCTAACCCTAAACCGAACCCTAACCCTAACCCGAACCCTAACCCCTAACCCGAACCCGAACCCGAACCCTAACCAGAACCCGAACCCTAACCTACGCCGAACCCGAAACCAAACCATATCCCTAACCCTAACCCGAACCCTAACCCTATCCCTAACCCGAACCCGAACCCTAACCCTAACCCTAACCCGAACCTTAACCCTAACCCTAAACCTAACCCGAACCCTAACCCTAACCCGAACCCGAACCCTAACACTAACCCGAACCCTAAGCCTAACCCTAACCCTAACCCGAACCCTAACCCAAACCCGAACCCTAACCCGAACCCGAACCCTAACCCTAACCCGAACCGGAACCCTAACCCTAACCCGAACCCTAACGCTAACCATAACCCGAACCCTAAATCTAACCCTAACCCGAACCCTAAACCTAACCCTAACCCTAACTCGAACCCTAACCATAACCGTAACCCGAACCCGAACCCGAACGCTAACCCTAACCCGAACCCTAACCCTAACCCGAACCCTAAGCCTAACCAGAACCCTAACCCCTAACCCGAACCCGAACCCGAACCCTAACCAGAACCCGAACCTTAACCCTACGCCGAACCCGAAACCAAACCATAACCCTAACCCTAACCCGAACCCTAACCCTATCCCTAATCCGAACCCGAACGCGAACCCTAACCCTAACCCTAACCCGAACCCTAACCCTAACCCTAAACCTAACCCGAACCCTAAACCTAACCCTAACCCTAACCCTAACCCTAAACCGAACCCTAACTCTAATCCGAACCCTAACCCGAACCCCAACCCGAACCCTAACCCTAACCCTAACCCCTAACCCTAAACTTAAACCTAACCCTAAACCGAACCCTAACCCTAACCCTAACCCTAACCCGAACCCGAACCATAACCCGAACCCTACCCCTAACCCTAATCCGAACCCTAACCCTAACCCTAACCCTAAACCTAACCCGAACCCGAACCCTAACCCTAACCCGAACCCGACCCTAACCCTAACCCGAACCCTAACCCTAACCCGAATCCTAACCCTAACCCTAACCCGAACCCGAACCCGAATCCTAACCCTAACCCGAACCCTAACCCTAAACCCGAACACGAACACTAACACTAAACCGAACCCTAAGCCTAACCCTAACCCTAACCCGAACCCTAACCCAAACCCGACCCTAACCCGAACTCGAACCCTAAACCTAACCCGAACCCGAACCCTAACCCTAACCCGAACCCTAACACTAACCCTAACCCGAACCCTAAATCTAACCCTAACCCTAACCCTAAACCTAACCCGAACCCTAACACTAACCCTAACCCGAATCCTAACCCTAACCCTAATCTGAACCCTAACCCGAATCCTAAACCTAACCCTAACCCTAACCCGAACCCTAACCATAACCCTAACCCGAACCCGAACCCGAACGCTAACCCTAACCCGAACCCTAACCCTAACCCTAACCCGAACCCTAAGCCTAACCCGAACCCTAACCCCTAACCCGAACCCGAACCCGAACCCTAACCAGAACCCGAACACTAACCCCACCCCGAACCCGAACCCAAACCATAACCCTAACACTAACCCGAACCATAATCCTAACCCCAACCCGAACCCTAACCCTAACCCGAACCCTAACCCCTAACCCGAACCCGAACCCGAACCCTAACAAGAACCCGAACCCTAACCCTACCCCGAACCCGAACCCAAACCATAACCCTAACCCTACCCTAACCCTAACCCTAACCCTAACCCGAACCCTAACCCTAACCCTAACCCTAACCCTAAACCTAACCCTAACCCGAACCCTAACCCTAACCCTAACCCGAACCCGAACCCTACCCGAACCCTAACTCTAACCCGAACCCTAACACGAACCCTAACCCGAACCCTAACCGAACCCGAACCCTAACCCTAACCCGATCCCTAACCCTAACGCGAACCCTAACCCTAACCCTAACCCTAACCCCAAACCTAACGCGAAACCTAACCCTATCCCTAACCCGAACCTTAACCCCTAACCGTAAGCCGAACCCGAAACCTAACCCGAACCCGAACCCTAAATCTAACCCAAACCCGAAACCTAACCCTAACCCGAACACGAACCCGAACCCTAACCCTAAGCCTAACCCGAACCCGAACCCTAACCCTAAACCTAAACCGAACCCTAAACTTAAACCCTAACCCTAACCCTAACCATAACCCGAATCCTAACTCTAATCCGAACCCTAACCCGAACCCTAACCCGAACCCTAACTCTAACCCTAACCCCTAACCCTAACCTTAAACCTAACCCTAAACCGAACCCTAACCCTAACCCTAACCCTAACCCGAACCCGAACCCGAACCATAACCCGAACGCTACCCCTAACCCTAATCCGAACCCTAACCCTAACCCTAACCCTAAACCTAACCCGAACCCGTACCCTAACCCTAACCCGCACCCGAACCCTATCCCGAATCCTAAACCTAACCCTAACCCTAACCAGAACCCTAACCATAACCCTAACTCGAACCCGAACCCGAACGCTAACCCTAACCTGAACCCTAACCCTAACCCTAACCCGAACCCTAACCCTAACCCGAACCCTAACCCCTAACCCGAACCCGAACCCGAACCCTAACCAGAACCCGAAACCTAACCCTACCCCGAACCCGAACCCAAACCCTAAACCTAACCCTAACCCGAACCCTAACCCTAACCCTAACCCGAACCCTAACCCTAACCCGAAACCTAACCCCTAACCCGAACCCATACCCGAACCCTAACCAGAACCCGAACACTAACCCTACCGCGAACCCGAACCCAAACCATAACCCTAACCCTAACCCGAACCCTTACCCTAACACTAACCCTAACCCTAACACGAACCCTAACCCTAAACCTAACCCTAACCCTAACCCTAACGCTAACCCTAACCCGAACCCGAACCCTAACTCGAACCCTAACCCTAACCCGAACCCTAACCCTAAACCGAACCCAAACCATAACCCTAACTCGAACCCTAACACGAACCCTAAACCGAACCCTAACCCGAACCCTAACCCGAACCCTAACCCGAACTCTAACCCGAACCCTAACCCTAACCCTAACCCGAACACTAACCCGAACCCTAACCCTAACCCTAAACCGAACCCTAACCCTAACCCTAAACCGAACCCTAACCCTAACCCTAAACCGAACCCTAACCCTAACCCTAACCCTAACCCTAACCCTAACCCGAACCCTAACCCTAAATCTAACCCTAACCCTAACCCTAACCCGAACCCTAACCCTAACCCTAACCCTAACCCTAACCCTAACCCGAACCCTAACCCTAACCCTAACCCGAACCCGAACCCTAACCCAAACCCTAACCCTAACCGTAACCCGAACACTAACCCTAACCCGAACCCTAACCCGAACCCTAACCCGATCCCTAACCCGAACCCTAACCCGAACCCTAAACCGAACCCTAACCCGAACCCTAACCCTAACCCTCACCCGAACCCTAACCCGAACCATAACCCTAACACTAACTCGAACACTAACCCTAACACTAACCCAAACCCTAACCCAAAACCTAACCCTAAACCTAACCCTAACCATAACCCGAACCCTAACCCTAACCCTAACCCGAACCGTAACCCCTAACCCGAACCCTAAACCGAACCCGAACCCTAAACCTAACCCTAACAAGAACCCTAACCCGAACCCTAGCCCTAACCCTAACCCGAACCATAACCCTAACCCTAAACCGAACCCTAACCCTAAACCTAACCGGAACCCTAACCCTAATCCTAATCCGAAACCTAACCCTAACCCTAACCGGAACCCTAACCCTAATCCTAATCCGAACCCGAACTCTAACCCCTTACCCGAATACTAACCCGAACCCGAAACCTAACCCGAACACTAACCCTAAACCTAACCCCGAACCCGAACCCTAACCCTAACCCTAACCCGAACCCTAACCCGAACCGTTACCCTAACCCTAACCTGAACACTAACCCCTAACCCTAACCCGAACCCGAACCCTAACCCTAACCCTAACTCTAACCCGAACCCTAACCCGAAACCTAACCCGAACCCTTACCCGAACCCTAACCCAAACCCTAACCCGAACCCTAACCCTAACCCGAACCCTAACCCTAACCCTAACCCTAACACGAACCCTAACCCGAACCCTAACCCGAAGCCTAACCCGGACCCTAACCCGAACCCTAACCCTAACCCGAACCCGAACACTAAACCTAACCCTAAACCTAACCCTAACACTAACCCCTAACCTTAACCCTAACCCTAACCCTAAAACCTAACCCTAACCCTAACCCTAACCCGAACCCAAACCATAACCCTACCCTAACCCGAACACTAACCCTAACCCTAACCCTAACCATAACCCTAACCCGAACCCTAAAACTAACCCTAAAACTCACCCCTAAACCTAACCCGAACCCTAACCCTAACCCTAAACGTAACCCTAACCCGAACACTAACCCTAACCCTAACCCTAACCCTAACCCAAACCCTAACCCTAAACCTAACCCTAACACTAACCCTAACCCTAACCCGAACCCTAAACCGAACCCTAACCCTAACCCTAACCCTAACTCGAACCCTAACCCTAACCCTAACCCGAACCCGAACCCTAACCCGAACCCGAACCCTAACTCGAACCCTAACCCTAACCGTAACCCGAACCCTAAACCGAACCCTAACCCGAACCCTAAACCGATCCCTAACCCGAACCCTAACCCGAACCCTAAACCGAACCCTAACCCGAACCCTAACCGTAACCCGAACCTGAACGCTAACCCGAACCCTAACCCTAACCCTAACCCGAACACTAACCCTAACCCTAACCCAAACCCTAACCCGAACCCTAACCCTAACCCTAACCCTAACCATAACCCTACCCGAACCCTAACTCTAACCCGAACCCTAACACGAACCCTAACCCGAACCCTAACCGAACCCGAACCCTAACCCTAACCCGATCCCTAACCCTAACGCGAACCCTAACCCTAACCCTAACCCTAACCCCAAACCTAACGCGAAACCTAACCCTATCCCTAACCCGAACCTTAACCCCTAACCGTAAGCCGAACCCGAAACCTAACCCGAACCCGAACCCTAAATCTAACCCAAACCCGAAACCTAACCCTAACCCGAACACGAACCCGAACCCTAACCCTAAGCCTAACCCGAACCCGAACCCTAACCCTAAACCTAAACCGAACCCTAAACTTAAACCCTAACCCTAACCCTAACCATAACCCGAATCCTAACTCTAATCCGAACCCTAACCCGAACCCTAACCCGAACCCTAACTCTAACCCTAACCCCTAACCCTAACCTTAAACCTAACCCTAAACCGAACCCTAACCCTAACCCTAACCCTAACCCGAACCCGAACCCGAACCATAACCCGAACGCTACCCCTAACCCTAATCCGAACCCTAACCCTAACCCTAACCCTAAACCTAACCCGAACCCGTACCCTAACCCTAACCCGCACCCGAACCCTATCCCGAATCCTAAACCTAACCCTAACCCTAACCAGAACCCTAACCATAACCCTAACTCGAACCCGAACCCGAACGCTAACCCTAACCTGAACCCTAACCCTAACCCTAACCCGAACCCTAACCCTAACCCGAACCCTAACCCCTAACCCGAACCCGAACCCGAACCCTAACCAGAACCCGAAACCTAACCCTACCCCGAACCCGAACCCAAACCCTAAACCTAACCCTAACCCGAACCCTAACCCTAACCCTAACCCGAACCCTAACCCTAACCCGAAACCTAACCCCTAACCCGAACCCATACCCGAACCCTAACCAGAACCCGAACACTAACCCTACCGCGAACCCGAACCCAAACCATAACCCTAACCCTAACCCGAACCCTTACCCTAACACTAACCCTAACCCTAACACGAACCCTAACCCTAAACCTAACCCTAACCCTAACCCTAACGCTAACCCTAACCCGAACCCGAACCCTAACTCGAACCCTAACCCTAACCCGAACCCTAACCCTAAACCGAACCCAAACCATAAACCTAACTCGAACCCTAACACGAACCCTAAACCGAACCCTAACCCGAACCCTAACCCGAACCCTAACCCGAACTCTAACCCGAACCCTAACCCTAACCCTAACCCGAACACTAACCCGAACCCTAACCCTAACCCTAAACCGAACCCTAACCCTAACCCTAAACCGAACCCTAACCCTAACCCTAAACCGAACCCTAACCCTAACCCTAACCCTAACCCTAACCCTAACCCGAACCCTAACCCTAAATCTAACCCTAACCCTAACCCTAACCCTAACCCGAACCCTAACCCTAACCCTAACCCTAACCCTAACCCTAACCCGAACCCTAACCCTAACCCTAACCCGAACCCGAACCCTAACCCAAACCCTAACCCTAACCGTAACCCGAACACTAACCCGAACCCGAACCCTAACCCGAACCCTAACCCGATCCCTAACCCGAACCCTAACCCGAACCCTAAACCGAACCCTAACCCGAACCCTAACCCTAACCCTCACCCGAACCCTAACCCGAACCATAACCCTAACACTAACTCGAACACTAACCCTAACACTAACCCAAACCCTAACCCAAAACCTAACCCTAAACCTAACCCTAACCATAACCCGAACCCTAACCCTAAACCTAACCCGAACCGTAACCCCTAACCCGAACCCTAAACCGAACCCGAACCCTAAACCTAACCCTAACAAGAACCCTAACCCGAACCCTAGCCCTAACCCTAACCCGAACCATAACCCTAACCCTAAACCGAACCCTAACCCTAAACCTAACCGGAACCCTAACCCTAATCCTAATCCGAAACCTAACCCTAACCCTAACCGGAACCCTAACCCTAATCCTAATCCGAACCCGAACTCTAACCCCTTACCCGAATACTAACCCGAACCCGAAACCTAACCCGAACACTAACCCTAAACCTAACCCCGAACCCGAACCCTAACCCTAACCCTAACCCGAACCCTAACCCGAACCGTTACCCTAACCCTAACCTGAACACTAACCCCTAACCCTAACCCGAACCCGAACCCTAACCCTAACCCTAACCCTAACCCGAACCCTAACCCGAAACCTAACCCGAACCCTTACCCGAACCCTAACCCGAACCCTAACCCGAACCCTAACCTTAACCCGAACCCTAACCCTAACCCTAACCCTAACACGAACCCTAACCCGAACCCTAACCCGAAGCCTAACCCGGACCCTAACCCGAACCCTAACCCTAACCCGAACCCGAACACTAAACCTAACCCTAAACCTAACCCTAACACTAACCCCTAACCTTAACCCTAACCCTAACCCTAAAACCTAACCCTAACCCTAACCCTAACCCGAACCCAAACCATAACCCTACCCTAACCCGAACACTAACCCTAACCCTAACCCTAACCATAACCCTAACCCGAACCCTAAAACTAACCCTAAAACTCACCCCTAAACCTAACCGAACCCTAACCCTAACCCTAAACGTAACCCTAACCCGAACACTAACCCTAACCCTAACCCTAACCCTAACCCAAACCCTAACCCTAAACCTAACCCTAACACTAACCCTAACCCTAACCCGAACCCTAAACCGAACCCTAACCCTAACCCTAACCCTAACTCGAACCCTAACCCTAACCCTAACCCGAACCCGAACCCTAACCCGAACCCGAACCCTAACTCGAACCCTAACCCTAACCGTAACCCGAACCCTAAACCGAACCCTAACCCGAACCCTAAACCGATCCCTAACCCGAACCCTAACCCGAACCCTAAACCGAACCCTAACCCGAACCCTAACCGTAACCCGAACCTGAACGCTAACCCGAACCCTAACCCTAACCCTAACCCGAACACTAACCCTAACCCTAACCCAAACCCTAACCCGAACCCTAACCCTAACCCTAACCCTAACCATAACCCGAACCCTAACCCTAACCCTATCCCGAACCGTAACCCCTACCCCGAACCGTAACCAGAACCCTAAACCGAACCCGAAACCTAACCCTACCCAGAACCCGAACCCAAACCATAACCCGAACCATAACCCGAACCCTAACCCTAACCCTAACCCTAACCCTAACCCGAACCTTAAACCTAACCCTAACCCTAACACTAACCCTAACCCGAACCCTAACCCTAACCCTAACCCCAACCCTAACCCTAACCCCTAACCCTAACCCGAACCCTAAACCTAACTCGAACCCTAACCCTAAATCTCACCTTAACCCTAACCCTAACCCTAACCCAAACCCTAACACGAACCCTAACCCTAAAACTAACCCTAACCCTAACCCTAACCCTAATCCTAAAACCTAACCCTAACCCTAGCCCGAAACCTAACCCTAACTCGAACCCTTACCCTAAATCTAACCCTTACCCTAACCGTAACCCTAACCCTCACCCTAACCCGAACCCTAAACCTAAACCTAACCCTAACCCTAACCCTAACCCTAACCCGAACCCGAACCCTAACCCAAACCCTAAACCGAACCCTAACCCTAACCCTAACCCTAACCCTAACCCGAACCCTAACCCTAACTCTAACACGAAACCGAACCCTAACCCGAACCCTAACCCTAGCCCTAACCCTAACCCTAACCCTAACCCGAAACCGAACCCTAAACCTAAACCTAACCCGAACCCGAACCCTAACCCGAACCCGAACCCGAACCCTACCCCGAACCCTAACCCGAACCCTAACCCTAAAACGAACCCTAACCCTAACCCTAACCCGAACCCGAACCCTAACCCAAACCCGAAACCTAACCCGAACCCGAACCCTAACCCTAACCAGAACCCGAACCCTAACCCTAACCCGAACCCTAACCCTAACCCTAACCAACCCTAAACCTAACCCTAATCCGAACCCTAACCCTAACCCGAATCCTAACCCTAACCCTAATCCGAACCCTAACCTGAATCCTAAACCTAACCCTAACGCTACCCGAACGCTAAACCTAATCCTAAACCGAACCCTAACCCTAACCCTAACACTAAACCTATCCCGAACCCTAACCCTAACCCTAACCCGAACCCTACCTTAACCCTAACCCTAACCCTAACCCGTACACTAAACCTAACCCTAACCCTAACCCGAAACCTAACCCTAACCCGAACCCGAACCCTAACACTAACCCTAACCCTAACCCTAACCCTAACCCCTAACCCTAACCCTAAACCTAACCCTAACCCTAAAACCTAACCCTAACCCGAACCCTAACCCTAAACCTAACCCTAACCCTAATCCGAACCCTAACCCTAAACCTAACCCTAACCCTAACCCTAACCCTAACCCGAACACTAACCCGAACACTAACCCTAACCCTAACCCTAACCCTAACCCTAACCCTACCCTAACCCTAACCCTAACACGAACCCGAACCCTAACCCGAACCCAACACTAAACCGAACCCTAACCCTAACCCTAACCCTAACCCTTACCCGAACCCTAACCCGAACCCTAACCCGAACACTAACCCTAACCCGAACCCTAACCCGCACCCTAACCCTAACCCTAACCCGAACCCTAAACCTAACCCTAACCCAAACTCTATGCCGAACCCTAACCCTAACCCTAATCCTAAACCTAACCCTAACCCGAAACCTAACCCTAACCCTGACACGAACCCTAACCCCTAACCCGAACCCTAACCCGAACCCTAACCCGAACCCTAACCCTAACCCTAACCCGAACCCGAACGTTAACTCGAACCCTAACCCTAACCCGAACCCTAAACCTAACCCGAACACGAACCATAACCCTAACCCGAAATATAACCCTAACCCGAACCCGAACCCTAACCTGAAACCTAACCCGAACCCTAACCCTAACCCGAACCCTAACCCGAACCCTAACCCTAACCCTAACCCGAACCCGAAACCTAACCCAACCCTAACCCTAACCTGAACCCTAACCTCTAACCCTACACGAACCCGAACCCTAACCCGAACCCGAACCCTAAACCTAACCCGAACCCGAACCCTAACTCTAACCCTAACCCGAACCCGAAACCTAACCCTAACCCTAACCCGAACCCTAACCCTAACCCGAACCCTAACCCTAAACCTAACCATAATCCTAACCCGAACTCTAACCCGAACACTAACCCGAACCCTAACCCTAACCCTAACCCGAACCCTAAACCTAACCCTAACCCGAACCCTAACCTGAACCCTATCCCTAACCCTAACCCGAACCCTAACACTAACCCTAACCCGAACCCTAACCCGAACCCTAACACTAACCCTAACCCTAATCCTAACCCGAACCCTAACCCAAACTCTAACCGGAACCCTAACCCTAACCCTAATCCGAACCCGAGCCCTAACCCCTTACCCGAATCCTAACCCTAACCCAAACCCTAACCCGAACCCTAACCCGAACCCTAACCCTAACCCTAACCCGAACCCGAACCCTAACCCGAACCCGAACCCTAACTCGAACCCTAACCCTAACCGTAACCCGAACCCTAAACCGAACCCTAACCCGAACCCTAACCCGATCCCTAACCCGAACCCTAAACCGAACCCTAAACCGAACCCTAACCCGAACCCTAACCCTAACCCGAACCTGAACGCTAACCCGAACCCTAACCCTAACCCTAACCCGAACACTAACCCTAACCCTAATCCAAACCCTAACCCGAAACCTAACCCTAACCCTAACCCTAACCATAACCCGAACCCTAACCCTAACCCTATCCCGAACCGTAACCCCTACCCCGAACCGTAACCAGAACCCTAAACCGAACCCGAACCCTAACCCTACCCCGAACCCGAACCCAAACCATAACCCGAACCATAACCCGAACCCTAACCCTAACCCTAACCCTAACCCTAACCCGAAACCTAAACCTAACCCTAACCCTAACACTAACCCTAACCCGAACCCTAACCCTAACCCTAACCCTAACCCTAACCCCTAACCCTAACCCGAACCCTAACCCTAACTCGAACCCTAACCCTAAATCTCACCTTAACCCTAACCCTAACCCTAACCCAAACCCTAACACGAACCCTAACCCTAAACCTAACCCTAACCCTAACCCTAACCCTAATCCTAAAACCTAACCCTAACCCTAGCCCGAAACCTAACCCTAACTCGAACCCTTACCCTAAATCTAACCCTTACCCTAACCGTAACCCTAACCCGAACCCGAACCCTAACCCGAACCCTAACCCGAACCCTAAACCTAACCCTAACCCTAACCCTAACCCGAACCCTAACCCTAACTCTAACACGAAACCGAACCCTAACTCGAACCCTAACCCTAGCCCTAACCCTAACCCTAACCCTAACCCTAACCCGAACCCTAAACCGAACACTACCCCGAACCCTAACACGAACACTAACCCGAACCCTAACCTGAACCCTAACCCTAACCCTAACCCGAACCCTAACCCGAACCCTAACCCTAACCCTAACACTAACCCTAACCCCTAACATTAACCCTAACCCTAAACCTAAAACTAAAACCTAACCCTAACCCTAACCCTAACCCTAAACCGAACCACAACCCAAAACCTAACCCGAACCCTAACCCTAAACCTAACCCTAACCCTAACCCGAACCCGAACCCTAACCCTAACCCTAATCCCTAACCCTAACCCGAACCCTAACCCACACCCTAAACCTAACCCTAACCCGAACCCTAACCCTAACCCTAAACCGAACCCGAACCCTAACCCTAACCCGAACCCTAACCCTAAAACGAACCCTAACCCTAACCCTAACCCTAACCCGAACCCTACCCCAAACCCGAAACCTAACCCGAACCCGAACCCTAACCCTAACCAGAACCCGAACCCTAACCCTAACCCGAACCCTAACCCTAACCCTAACCCGAACCCTAAACCTAACCCTAATCCGAACCCTAACCCTAACCCGAACCCTAACCCTAACCCTAACCCGAATCCTAACCCTAACCCTAATCCGAACCCTAACCTGAATCCTAAACCTAACCCTAACGCTACCTGAACGCTAAACCTAATCCTAAACCGAACCCTAACCCTAACCCTAACACTAAACCTATCCCGAACCCTAACCCTAACCCTAACCCGAACCCTACCTTAACCCTAACCCTAACCCTAACCCGTACACTAAAACTAACCCTAACCCTAACCCGAAACCTAACCCTAACCCGAACCCGAACCCTAACACTAACCCTAACCCTAACCCTAACCCTAACCCTAACCCCTAAACCTAACCCTAAACCTAACCCTAACCCTAAAACCTAACCCTAACCCGAACCCTAACCCTAAACCTAATCCTAACCCTAATCCGAACCCTAACCCTAAACCTAACCCTAACCCTAACACTAACCCTAACCCGAACACTAACCCGAACACTAACCCTAACCCTAACCCTAACCCTAACCCTACCCTAACCCTAACCCTAACACGAACCCGAACCCTAACCCGAACCCGAACACTAAACCGAACCCTAACCCTAACCCTAACCCTAACCCTAACCCGAACCCTAACCCGAACCCTAACCCGAACACTACCCCTAACCCGAACCCTAACCCGAACCCTAACCCTAACCCTAACCCGAACCCTAAACCTAACCCTAACCCAAACTCTATGCCGAACCCTAACCCTAACCCTAATCCTAAACCTAACCCTAACCCGAAACCTAACCCTAACCCTAACACGAACCCTAACCCCTAACCCGAACCCGAACCCGAACCCTAACCCGAACCCTAACCCTAACCCTAACCCGAACCCGAACGTTAACACGAACCCTAACCCTAACCCGAACCCTAAACCTAACCCGAACACGAACCATAACCCTAACCCGAAATATAACCCTAACCCGAACCCGAACCCTAACCCGAAAACTAACCCGAACCCTAACCCTAAACCGAACCCTAACCCGAACCCTAACCCTAACCCTAACCCGAACCCGAAACCTAACCCAACCCTAACCCTAACCTGAACCCTAACCTCTAACCCTACCCGAACCCGAACCCTAACCCGAACCCGAACCCTAAACCTAACCCGAACCCGAACCCTAACCCTAACCCTAACCCGAACCCGAAACCTAACCCTAACCCTAACCCGAAACCTAACCCGAACACTAAACCGAACCCTAACCCTAACCCTAACCCGAACCCTAAACCTAACCCTAACCCGAACACTAACCTGAACCCTATCCCTAACCCTAACCCGAACCCTAACCCTAACCCTAACCCGAACCCTAACCCGAACCCTAACACTAACCCTAACCCTAATCCTAACCCGAACCCTAACCCAAACTCTAACCGGAACCCTAACCCTAACCCTAATCCGAACCCGAACCCTAACCCCTTACCCGAATCCTAACCCTAACCCAAACCCTAACCCGAACACTAAACCTAACCCTAACCGCGAACCCGAATCCTAACCCTAACCCTAACCCTAACCCGAACCCTAACCCGAACAGTAACCCTAACCCTAACCTGAACACTAACCCCTAATCCTAACCCGAACCCGAACCCTAACCCTAACCCTAACCCGAACCATAACCCGAACCCTAACCCTAAACCTAACCCTAAACCTAACCCTAACCCGAACCCTAACCCTAACCCGAACCCTAACCCCAACCCTAACCCTAACCGTAACCCGAACCCAAACCCGAACCCTAACCCGAACCCTAACCCTAACCCTAACCCGAACCCTAACCCGAACCCTAAACCTAACACTAACCCGAACCCTAAACCTAACCCTAAACCGAAACCTAACCCTAACCCCTAAACTTAACCCTAACCCGAACCCTAACCCTAACCCGAACCCTAACCCTAACCCAAACCCGAGCCCTAACCCGAAACCGAACCCTAACCCTAACCCGAACCCGATCCCTAACCCTAACCCGAACCCTAACCCTAACCCTAACCCGAACCCTAAACCTAACCCTAACCCGAACCCTAAACCTACCCCGAACCCTAACCCTAACCCTAACCCGAATCCTAACCCTAACCCTAATCCGAACCCTAACCCGTATCCTAAACCTAACCCTAACCCTTACCCAAACCCTAAACCTAATCCTAACCCGAACCCTAACCCTAACCCTAACCCTAAACCTAACACGAACCCTAACACTAACCCTAACCCTAACCATAACCCGAACCCTAACCCTAACCATAACCAGAACCGTAACCCCTAACCCGAACCGTAACCCCTAACACGAACCCTACCCCTAACCCTAACACTAACCCTAACCCTAACCCTAACCCCTAACCCTAACCCGAAATCTAACCCTAACTTGAACCCTAACCCTAAATCTCACCCTAACCCGAACCGAACCCTAACCCTAACACGAACCCTAACCCTAACCCTAACCCTAACCCTAACCCTAACCCTAAAACCTAACCCAAACCCTAACCCGAACCCTAACCCTAACTCGAAACCTAACCCTAAATCTAACCCTAACCCTAACCGTAACCCTTACCCTAACCCTAACCCGAACCGTAACACTAAACCTAACCCTAACCCTAACCCTAACACTAACCCGAACCCGAATACTAACCCGAACCCTAACCCGAACCCTAACCCTAACCCTAACCCTAACCCGAACACTAACCCTAACCCTAACCCTAACCCGAACCCGAACCCTAAACCTAAACCTAAACCGAACCCGAACCCTAACCCGAACCCTAACCCGAACTCTAACCGAACCCGTACCCTAACCCTAACCCGATCCCTAACCCTAACCCGAACCCTAAACCTAACCCTAACCGTAACCCCAAACCTAACCCTAACCCGAACCCTAACCCTAAACCTAACCCGAACCCTAAACCTAACCCTAACCCTAACCATAACCATAACCCGAATCCTAACTCTAATCCGAACCCTAACCCGAACCCTAACCCGAACACTAACCCTAACCCTAACCCCTAACCCTAACCTAAAACCTAACCATAAACCGAACCCTAACCCTAACCCTAACCCTAACCCGTACCCGAACCATAACCCGAACGCTACCCCTAACCCTAATCCGAACCCTAACCCTAACCCTAACCCTAAACCTAACCCGAACACGTACCCTAACCCTAACCCACACCCGAACCCTATCCCGATACCTAAACCTAACCCTAACCCTAACCAGAACCCTAACCATAACCCTAACCCGAACCCGAACCCGAACGCTAACCCTAACCTGAACCCTAACCCTAACCCTAACCCGAACCCTAACCCTAACCCGAACCCTAACCCCTAACCCGAACCCGAACCCTAAACAGAACCCGAACCCTAACCCTACAGCGAACCCGAACCCAAACCATAACCCTAACCCTAACCCGAACCCTAACCCTAACCCTAACCCGAACCCTAACTCTAACCTGAACCCTAACCCCTAACCCGAACCCAAAACCGAACCCTAACCAGAACCCGAACCCTAACCCTACCGCGAACCCGAACCCAAACCATAACCCTAACCGTAACCCGAACCCTAACCCTAACACTAACCCTAAACCTAACCCGAACCCTAACCCTAAACCTAACCCTAACCCTAACCCTAACCCGAACCCTAACCCGAACCCTAACCCTA
>JAVLSZ010000047.1:2597500-2620000 GCA_032313775.1 Urocyon cinereoargenteus | reverse complement strand
TAACCCTAACCCTAACCCTAACCCGAACCCGAACCCTAAACCGAACCCTAACCCTAACCCTAACCCTAACGCGAACCCTAACCCTAACCCTAACCCGAACCCGAACCCTAACCCAAACCCTAACCCTAACCGTAACCCGAACACTAACCCTAACCCGAACCCTAACCCGAATCCTAACCCGATCCCTAACCCGAACCCTAACCCGAACCCTAAACCGAACCCTAACCCGAACCCTAACCCTAACCCTCACCCGAACCCTAACCCGAAACATAACCCTAACACTAACTCGAACACTAACCCTAACACTAACCCAAACCCTAACCCGAAACCTAACCCTAACCCTAACCCTAACCATAACCCGAACCCTAACACTAACCCTAACCCGAACCGTAACCCCTAACCCGAACCCTAAACCGAACCCGAACCCTAACCCTACCCCGAACCCGAACACAAATCATAACCCTAACCCTAACCCGAACCCTAACCCTAACCCTAACCCTAACCCTAACCCGAACCCTAACCCTAACCCTAACCCTAACACGAACCCTAACCCGAACTCTAACTCTAACACTAACCCTAACCCTAACCCTAACCCCTAACCCTAACCTGAACCCTAACCCTAACTCGAAACCTAACCCTAAATCTCACCCTAACACTAACCCTAACACTAACCCTAACCCTAACACGAACACTAACCCTAAAGCTAACCCTAACCCTAACCCTAAACCTAACCCTGAAACCTAACCCAAACCCTAACCCGAATCCTAACCCTAACTCGAACCCTAACCCTAAATCTAACCCTAAACCTAACCCTAACCCTAACCCTAACCCTAACTCGAACCCTAAACCGAACCCTAACCCTAACCCTAACCTTCACCCGAACCCTAACCCTAACCCTAACCCGAACCCGAACCCTAACCCGAACCCTAACCCTAACCGTAACCCGAAAACTAACCCTAACCCGAACCCTAACCCGAACCCTAACCTGATCCCTAATCCGAACCCTAACCCGAACCCTAAACCGAACCCTAACCCGAACCCTAACCCTAACCCTAACCCGAACCCTAACCCGAATCCTAACCCTAACCCTAAATCGAACACTAACCCTAACACTAACCCAAACCCTAACCCGAAACCTAACCCTAACCCTAACCTTAACCATAACCCGAACCCTATCCCTAACCCTAACCCGAACCGTAACCCCTAACCCGAACCCTAAACCGAACACGAACCCTAACCCTACCCCGAACCCGAACACAAATCATAACCCTCACCCTAACCAGAACCCTAACCCTAACCCTAACCCTAACCCTAACCCGAACCCTAACCCTAAACCTAACCCTAACCCTAACCCTAACCCGAACTCTAACTCTAACACTAACCCTAACCCTAACCCTAACCCTAACCCTAACCCCAAACCTAACCCCAACCCTAACCCTATCCCTAACCCGAACCTTAACCCCTAACCCTAACCCGAACCCGAACCCTAACCCGAACCCGAACCCTAACTCTAACCCGAACCCGAACCCTAACCCTAACCCGAACCCGAACCCGAAACCTAACCCTAACCCTAACCCGAACCCGAACCCTAACACTAAACCTAACCCGAACCCTAAACCTAACCCTAACCCTAACCCTAACCATAACCCGAATCCTAACTCTAATCCGAACCCTAACCCGAACCCTAACCCGAACCCTAACCCTAACCCTAACCCCTAACCCTAACCTTAAACCTAACCCTAAACCGAACCCTAAGCCTAACCCTAACCCTAACCCTAACCCGAACCCGAACCATAACCCGAACGCTACCCCTAACCCTAATCCGAACCCTAACCCTAACCCTAACCCTAAACCTAACCCGAACCCGTACCCTAACCCTAACCCACACCCGAACCCTATCCCGAATCCTAAACCTAACCCTAACCCTAACCAGAACCCTAACCATAACCTTAACCCGAACCCGAAACCGAACGCTAACCCTAACCTGAACCCTAACCCTAACCCTAACCCGAACCTTAACCCTAACCCGAACCCTAAACCCTAACCCGAACCCGAACCCGAACCCTAACCAGAACCCGAAACCTAACCCTACCACGAACCCGAACCCAAACCATAACCCTAACCCTAACCCAAACACTAACCCTAACCCTAACCCGAAACCTAACCCTAACCCGAACCCTAACCCCTAACCCGAACCCGAACCCTAACCAGAACCCGAACCCTAACCCTACCGCGAACCCGAACCCAAACCATAACCCTAACCCTAAACCGAACCCTAACCCTAACACTAACCCTAACCCTAACCCGAACCCTAACCCTAAACCTAAACCTAACCCTAACCCTAACCCTAACCCTAACCCTAACCCTAACCCGAACCCTAACCCGAACCCTAACCCTAACCCTAACCCTAAACCTAACCCTAACCCGAACCCTAACCATAACCCTAACCCGAAATCGAACCCTAACTCGAACCCTAACCCGAACCCGAACCCTAACCCTAAACCGAACCCAAATCATAACCCTAACTCGAACCCTAACACGAACCCTAAAACGAACCATAACCCGAACCCTAACCCGAACCCTAACCCGAACCCTAACCTGAACCCTAACCCTAACCCTAACCCGAACACTAACCCGAACCCTAACCCTAACCCTAAACCGAACCCTAACCCTAACCCTAACCCTAACCCTAACCCGAACCCTAACCCTAAATCTAACCCTAACCCTAACCCTAACCCTAACCCGAACCCTAACCCGAACCCTAACCCTAACCCTAACCCGAACACTAACCCGAACCCTAACCCTAACCCTAATCCGAACCCTAACCCTAACCCTAAACCTAACCCTAACCCTAACCCGAACCCTAACCCTAAATCTAACCCTAACCCTAACCCTAACCCGAACCCGAACCCTAAACCGAACCCTAACCCTAACCCTAACCCTAACGCGAACCCTAACCCTAACCCTAACCCGAACCCGAACCCTAACCCAAACCCTAACCCTAACCGTAACCCGAACACTAACCCTAACCCGAACCCTAACCCGAATCCTAACCCGATCCCTAACCCGAACCCTAACCCGAACCCTAAACCGAACCCTAACCCGAACCCTAACCCTAACCCTCACCCGAACCCTAACCCGAAACATAACCCTAACACTAACTCGAACACTAACCCTAACACTAACCCAAACCCTAACCCGAAACCTAACCCTAACCCTAACCCTAACCATAACCCGAACCCTAACACTAACCCTAACCCGAACCGTAACCCCTAACCCGAACCCTAAACCGAACCCGAACCCTAACCCTACCCCGAACCCGAACACAAATCATAACCCTAACCCTAACCCGAACCCTAACCCTAACCCTAACCCTAACCCGAACCCTAACCCTAACCCTAACCCTAACACGAACCCTAACCCGAACTCTAACTCTAACACTAACCCTAACCCTAACCCTAACCCCTAACCCTAACCTGAACCCTAACCCTAACTCGAAACCTAACCCTAAATCTCACCCTAACACTAACCCTAACACTAACCCTAACCCTAACACGAACACTAACCCTAAAGCTAACCCTAACCCTAACCCTAAACCTAACCCTGAAACCTAACCCAAACCCTAACCCGAATCCTAACCCTAACTCGAACCCTAACCCTAAATCTAACCCTAAACCTAACCCTAACCCTAACCCTAACCCTAACTCGAACCCTAAACCGAACCCTAACCCTAACCCTAACCTTCACCCGAACCCTAACCCTAACCCTAACCCGAACCCGAACCCTAACCCGAACCCTAACCCTAACCGTAACCCGAAAACTAACCCTAACCCGAACCCTAACCCGAACCCTAACCTGATCCCTAACCCGAACCCTAACCCGAACCCTAAACCGAACCCTAACCCGAACCCTAACCCTAACCCTAACCCGAACCCTAACCCGAATCCTAACCCTAACCCTAAATCGAACACTAACCCTAACCCTAACCCAAACCCTAACCCGAAACCTAACCCTAACCCTAAACTTAACCATAACCCGAACCCTATCCCTAACCCTAACCCGAACCGTAACCCCTAACCCGAACCCTAAACCGAACACGAACCCTAACCCTACCCCGAACCCGAACACAAATCATAACCCTCACCCTAACCCGAACCCTAACCCTAACCCTAACCCTAACCCTAACCCGAACCCTAACCCTAAACCTAACCCTAACCCTAACCCTAACCCGAACTCTAACTCTAACACTAACCCTAACCCTAACCCTAACCCTAACCCTAACCCCAAACCTAACCCCAACCCTAACCCTATCCCTAACCCGAACCTTAACCCCTAACCCTAACCCGAACCCGAACCCTAACCCGAACCCGAACCCTAACTCTAACCCGAACCCGAACCCTAACCCTAACCCGAACCCGAACCCGAAACCTAACCCTAACCCTAACCCGAACCCGAACCCTAACACTAAACCTAACCCGAACCCTAAACCTAACCCTAACCCTAACCCTAACCATAACCCGAATCCTAACTCTAATCCGAACCCTAACCCGAACCCTAACCCGAACCCTAACCCTAACCCTAACCCCTAACCCTAACCTTAAACCTAACCCTAAACCGAACCCTAAGCCTAACCCTAACCCTAACCCTAACCCGAACCCGAACCATAACCCGAACGCTACCCCTAACCCTAATCCGAACCCTAACCCTAACCCTAACCCTAAACCTAACCCGAACCCGTACCCTAACCCTAACCCACACCCGAACCCTATCCCGTATCCTAAACCTAACCCTAACCCTAACCAGAACCCTAACCATAACCTTAACCCGAACCCGAAACCGAACGCTAACCCTAACCTGAACCCTAACCCTAACCCTAACCCGAACCTTAACCCTAACCCGAACCCTAAACCCTAACCCGAACCCGAACCCGAACCCTAACCAGAACCCGAAACCTAACCCTACCCCGAACCCGAACCCAAACCCTAACCCTAACCCTAACCCGAACCCTAACCCTAACCCTAACCCGAACCCTAACCCTAACCCGAAACCTAACCCCTAACCCGAACCCATACCCGAACCCTAACCAGAACCCGAACACTAACCCTACCGCGAACCCGAACCCAAACCATAACCCTAACCCTAACCCGAACCCTTACCCTAACACTAACCCTAACCCTAACACGAACCCTAACCCTAAACCTAACCCTAACCCTAACCCTAACGCTAACCCTAACCCGAACCCGAACCCTAACTCGAACCCTAACCCTAACCCGAACCCTAACCCTAAACCGAACCCAAACCATAACCCTAACTCGAACCCTAACACGAACCCTAAACCGAACCCTAACCCGAACCCTAACCCGAACCCTAACCCGAACCCTAACCCTAACCCTAACCCTAACCCGAACACTAACCCGAACCCTAACCCTAACCCTAAACCGAACCCTAACCCTAACCCTAACCCTAACCCTAACCCGAACCCTAACCCTAAACCTAACCCTAACCCTAACACTAACCCTAACCCGAACCCTAAACCGAACCCTAACCCTAAAACGAACCCTAACCCGAACCCTAACCCTAACCCTAACCCGAACCCTAACCCGAACCCTAACCCTAACCCTAACTCGAACACTAACCCTAACCCTAACCCAAACCCTAACCCGAAACCCAACCCTAACCCTAACCCTAACCCTAACCCGAACCCTAACCCTAACCCTAATCCGAACCCTAACCCTAACCCTAAACCTAACCCTAACCCTAACCCGAACCCTAACCCTAAATCTAACCCTAACCCTAACCCTAACCCGAACCCGAACCCTAAACCGAACCCTAACCCTAACCCTAACCCTAACGCGAACCCTAACCCTAACCCTAACCCGAACCCGAACCCTAACCCAAACCCTAACCCTAACCGTAACCCGAACACTAACCCTAACCCGAACCCTAACCCGAATCCTAACCCGATCCCTAACCCGAACCCTAACCCGAACCCTAAACCGAACCCTAACCCGAACCCTAACCCTAACCCTCACCCGAACCCTAACCCGAAACATAACCCTAACCCTAACTCGAACACTAACCCTAACCCTAACCCAAACCCTAACCCGAAACCCAACCCTAACCCTAACCCTAACCCTAACCCGAACCCTAACCCTAACCCTAATCCGAACCCTAACCCTAACCCTAAACCTAACCCTAACCCTAACCCGAACCCTAACCCTAAATCTAACCCTAACCCTAACCCTAACGCGAACCCTAACCCTAACCCTAACCCGAACCCGAACCCTAACCCAAACCCTAACCCTAACCGTAACCCGAACACTAACCCTAACCCGAACCCTAACCCGAATCCTAACCCGATCCCTAACCCGAACCCTAACCCGAACCCTAAACCGAACCCTAACCCGAACCCTCACCCGAACCCTCACCCGAACCCTAACCCGAAACATAACCCTAACACTAACTCGAACACTAACCCTAACACTAACCCAAACCCTAACCCGAAACCTAACCCTAACCCTAACCCTAACCATAACCCGAACCCTAACACTAACCCTAACCCGAACCGTAACCCCTAACCCGAACCCTAAACCGAACCCGAACCCTAACCCTACCCCGAACCCGAACACAAATCATAACCCTAACCCTAACCCGAACACTAACCCTAACCCTAACCCTAACCCGAACCCTAACCCTAACCCTAACCCTAACACGAACCCTAACCCGAACTCTAACTCTAACACTAACCCTAACCCTAACCCTAACCCCTAACCCTAACCTGAACCCTAACCCTAACTCGAAACCTAACCCTAAATCTCACCCTAACACTAACCCTAACACTAACCCTAACCCTAACACGAACACTAACCCTAAAGCTAACCCTAACCCTAACCCTAAACCTAACCCTGAAACCTAACCCAAACCCTAACCCGAATCCTAACCCTAACTCGAACCCTAACCCTAAATCTAACCCTAAACCTAACCCTAACCCTAACCCTAACCCTAACTCGAACCCTAAACCGAACACTAACCCTAACCCTAACCCTCACCCGAACCCTAAACCTAACCCTAACCCGAACCCGAACCCTAACCCGAACCCTAACCCTAACCGTAACCCGAAAACTAACCCTAACCCGAACCCTAACCCGAACCCTAACCTGATCCCTAACCCGAACCCTAACCCGAACCCTAAACCGAACCCTAACCCGAACCCTAACCCTAACCCTAACCCGAACCCTAACCCGAACCCTAACCCTTACCCTAAATCGAACACTAACCCTAACCCTAACCCAAACCCTAACCCGAAACCTAACCCTAACCCTAACCTTAACCATAACCCGAACCCTATCCCTAACCCTAACCCGAACCGTAACCCCTAACCCTCACCCTAACCCGAAACCTAACCCTAACCCTAACCCGAACCCTAACCCTAAACCTAACCCTAACCCTAACCCTAACCCGAACTCTAACTCTAACACTAACCCTAACCCTAACCCTAACCCTAACCCTAACCCTAACCCCAAACCTAACCCGAACCCTAAACCTATCCCTAACCCGAACCTTAACCCCTAACCCTAACCCGAACCCCAACCCTAACCCGAACCCGAACCCGAACTCTAACCCGAACCCGAACCCTAACCCTAACCCGAACCCGAATCCGAAACCTAACCCTAACCCTAACCCGAACCCGAACCCTAACACTAAACCTAACCCGAAACCTAAACCTAACCCTAACCCTAACCCTAACCATAACCCGAATCCTAACTCTAATCCGAACCCTAACCCGAACCCTAACCCGAACCCTAACCCTAACCCTAACCCCTAACCCTAACCTTAAACCTAACCCTAAACCGAACCCTAAGCCTAACCCTAACCCTAACCCTAACCCGAACCCGAACCATAACCCGAACGCTACCCCTAACCCTAATCCGAACCCTAAACCTAACCCTAACCCTAAACCTAACCCGAACCCGTACCCTAACCCTAACCCACACCCGAACCCTATCCTGAATCCAAAACCTAACCCTAACCCTAACCAGAACCCTAACCATAACCTTAACCCGAACCCGAAACCGAACGCTAACCCTAACCTGAACCCTAACCCTAACCCTAACCCGAACCTTAACCCTAACCCGAACCCTAAACCCTAACCCGAACCCGAACCCGAACCCTAACCAGAACCCGAAACCTAACCCTACCACGAACCCGAACCCAAACCATAACCCTAACCCTAACCCGAACACTAACCCTAACCCTAACCCGAAACCTAACCCTAACCCGAACCCTAACCCCTAACCCGAACCCGAACCCTAACCAGAACCCGAACCCTAACCCTACCGCGAACCCGAACCCAAACCATAACCCTAACCCTAACCCGAACCCTAACCCTAACACTAACCCTAACCCTAACCCGAACCCTAACCCTAAACCTAAACCTAACCCTAACCCTTACTCTAACCCTAACCCTAACCCTAACCCGAACCCTAACCCGAACCCTAACCCTAACCCTAACCCTAAACCTAACCCTAACCCGACCCTAACCATAACCCTAACCCGAAATCGAACCCTAACTCGAACCCTAACCCGAACCCGAACCCTAACCCTAAACCGAACCCAAATCATAACCCTAACTCGAACCCTAACACGAACCCTAAAACGAACCATAACCCGAACCCTAACCCGAACCCTAACCCGAACCCTAACCTGAACCCTAACCCTAACCCTAACCCAAACACTAACCCGAACCCGAACCCTAACCCTAAACCGAACCCTAACCCTAACCCTAACCCTAACCCTAACCCTAACCCGAACCCTAACCCTAAATCTAACCCTAACCCTAACCCTAACCCTAACCCGAACCCTAACCCTAACCCTAACCCTAACCCTAACCCTAACCCGAACCCTAACACTAACCCTAACCCGAACCCGAACCCTAACCCAAACCCTAACCCTAACCGTAACCCGAACACTAACCCTAACCCGAACCCTAACCGAACCCTAACCCGATCCCTAACCCGAACCCTAACCCGAACCCTAAACCGAACCCTAACCCGAACCCTAACCCTAACCCTCACCCGAACCCTAACCCGAACCATAACCCTAACACTAACTCGAACACTAACCCTAACACTAACCCAAACCCTAACCCAAAACCTAACCCTAAACCTAAACCTAACCATAACCCGAACCCTAACCCTAACCCTAACCCGAACCGTAACCCCTAACCCGAACCCTAAACCGAACCCGAACCCTAAACCTACCCCGAACCCGAACACAAATCATAACCCTAACCCTAACCCGAACCCTAACCCTAACCCTAACCCTAACCCTAACCCGAACCCTAACCCTAACCCTAACCCTAACACGAACCCTAACCCGAACTCTAACTCTAACACTAACCCTAACCCTAACCCTAACCCCTAACCCTAACCTGAACCCTAACCCTAACTCGAAACCTAACCCTAAATCTCACCCTAACACTAACCCTAACACTAACCCTAACCCTAACACGAACCCTAAACCTAAAGCTAACCCTAACCCTAACCCTAAACCTAACCCTGAAACCTAACCCAAACCCTAACCCGAATCCTAACCCTAACTCGAACCCTAAACCTAAATCTAACCCTAAACCTAACCGTAACCCTAACCCTAACCCTAACCAGAAACCTACCCCTAAACCTAATCCTAACCCTAACCCTAACACGAACCCGAACCCGAACCCTAACCCGAACCCTAACCCGAACCCTAACCCTAACCCTAACCCTAACCCTAACCCGAACCCTAACCCTAACCCTAACCCTAACCCGAACCCGAACCCTAAATCTAAGCCTAACCCGAACCCGAACCCTAACCCGAACCCTAACCCGAACCCCAACCGAACCCGAACCCTAACGCTAACCCGATCCCTAACCCTAACCCGAACCCTAACCCTTACCCTAACCCTAACCCCAAACCTAACCCGAACCCTAACCCTATCCCTAACCCGAACATTATCCCCTAACCCTAACCCGAACCCGAACCCTAACCCGAACCCGAACCCTAACTCTAACCCGAACCCGAACCCTAACCCTAATCCGAACCCGAACCCGAACCCTAACCTAACCCTAACCCGAACCCTAACCCTATCCCTAAACCTAACCCGAACCCTAAACCTAACCCTAACCCTAACCCTAACCCTAACCCGAACCCTAAATCTAATCCGAACCCTAACCCGAACCCTAACCCGAACCCTAACGCTAACCATAACCCCTAACCCTAACCTTAAACCTAACCATAAACCGAAACCTAACCCTAACCCTAACCCTAACCCGAACCCGAACCATAACCCGAACCCTACCCCTAAACCTAATCCGAACCCTAAACCTAACCCTAACCCTAAACCTAACCCAAACCCGAACCCTAACCCTAAACCGAACCCGACCCTAACCCTAACCCGAACGCTAAACCTAACCCGAACCCTAACACTAACCCTAACCCGAACCCGAACCCTAACCCTAACCCGAACCCTAACCCTAACCCGAACCCGAACCCTAACCCTAACCCGAACCCTAAGCCTAACCCTAACCCTAACCCGAACCCTAACCCTAACACGAACCCTAACCCGAACCCGAACCCTAACCCTAACCCGAACCGGAACCCTAACCCTAAACCGAACCCTAACCCTAACCCTAACCCGAACCCTAAATCTAACCCTAAACCGAACCCTAAACCTAATCCGAACCCTAACCCTAACCCTAACCCGAATCCTAACCCTAACCCTAACCCTAACCCGAACCCTAACCCCTAATCCGAACCCGAACCCGAACCCTAACCAGAACCCGAACCCTAACCTACGCCGAACCCGAAACCAAACCATATCCCTAACCCTAACCCGAACCCTAACCCTATCCCTAACCCGAACCCGAACCCTAACCCTAACCCTAACCCGAACCCTAACCCTAACCCTAAACCTAACCCGAACCCTAACCCTACCCCGAACCCGAACCCTAACACTAACCCGAACCTTAAGCCTAACCCTAACCCTAACCCGAACCCTAACCCAAACCCGAACCCTAACCCGAACCCGAACCCTAACCCTAACCCGAACCGGAACCCTAACCCTAACCCGAACCCTAACGCTAACCATAACCCGAACCCTAAATCTAACCCTAACCCGAACCCTAAACCTAACCCTAACCCTAACCCGAACCCTAACCATAACCGTAACCCGAACCCGAACCCGAACGCTAACCCTAACCCGAACCCTAACCCTAACCCTAACCCGAACCCTAAGCCTAACCCGAACCCTAACCCCTAACCCGAACCCGAACCCGAACCCTAACCAGAACCCGAACCTTAACCCTACGCCGAACCCGAAACCAAACCATAACCCTAACCCTAACCCGAACCCTAACCGTATCCCTATTCCGAACCCGAACCCGAACCCTAACCCTAACCCTAACCCGAACCCTAACCCTAACCCTAAACCTAACCCGAACCCTAAACCTAACCCTAACCCTAACCCTAACCCTAACCCGAACCCTAACTCTAATCCGAACCATAACCCGAACCCCAACCCGAACCCTAACCCTAACCCTAACCCTAACCCCTAACCCTAAACTTAAACCTAACCCTAAACCGAACCCTAACCCTAACCCTTACCCTAACCCTAACCCGAACCCGAAACATAACCCGAACCCTACCGCTAACCCTAATCCGAACCCTAACCCTAACCCTAACCCTAAACCTAACCCGAACCCGAACCCTAACCCTAACCCGAACCCGACCCTAACCCTAACCCGAACCCTAACCCTAACCCGAATCCTAACCCTAACCCTAACCCGAACCGGAAACCGAATCCTAACCCTAACCCGAACCCTAACCCTAAACCCGAACACGAACCCTAACACTAAACCGAACCCTAAGCCTAACCCTAACCCTAACCCGAACCCTAACCCAAACCCGAACCCTAACCCGAACTCGAACCCTAAACCTAACCCGAACCCGAACCCTAACCCTAACCCGAACCCTAACACTAACCCTAACCCTAACCCTAAATCTAACCCTAACCCTAACCCTAAACCTAACCCGAACCCTAACCCTAACACTAACCCGAATCCTAACCCTAACCCTAATCTGAACCCTAACCCGAATCCTAAACCTAACCCTAACCCTAACCCGAACCCTAACCATAACCCTAACCCGAACCCGAACCCGAACGCTAACCCTAACCCGAACCCTAACCCTAACCCTAACCCGAACCCTAAGCCTAACCCGAACCCTAACCCCTAACCCGAACCCGAACCCGAACCCTAACCAGAACCCGAACACTAACCCCACCCCGAACCAGAACCCAAACCATAACCCTAACACTAACCCGAACCATAACCCTAACCCCAACCCGAACCCTAACCCTAACCCGAACCCTAACCCCTAACCCGAACCCGAACCCGAACCCTAACAAGAAACCGAACCCTAACCCTACCCCGAACCCGAACCCAAACCATAACCCTAACCCTACCCTAACCCTAACCCTAACCCTAACCCGAACCCTAACCCTAACCCTAACCCTAACCCTAAACCTAACCCTAACCCGAACCCTAACCCTAACCCTAACCCGAACCCGAACCCTACCCGAACCCTAACTCTAACCCGAACCCTAACACGAACCCTAACCCGAACCCTAACCGAACCCGAACCCTAACCCTAACCCGATCCCTAACCCTAACGCGAACCCTAACCCTAACCCTAACCCTAACCCCAAACCTAACCCGAAACCTAACCCTATCCCTAACCCGAACCTTAACCCCTAACCGTAAGCCGAACCCGAAACCTAACCCGAACCCGAACCCTAAATCTAACCCAAACCGAAACCTAACCCTAACCCGAACACGAACCCGAACCCTAACCCTAAGCCTAACCCGAACCCGAACCCTAACCCTAAACCTAAACCGAACCCTAAGCTTAAACCCTAACCCTAACCCTAACCATAACCCGAATCCTAACTCTAATCCGAACCCTAACCCGAACCCTAACCCGAACCCTAACTCTAACCCTAACCCCTAACCCTAACCTTAAACCTAACCCTAAACCGAACCCTAACCCTAACCCTAAACCTAACCCGAACCCGAACCCGAACCATAACCCGAACGCTACCCCTAACCCTAATCCGAACCCTAACCCTAACCCTAACCCTAAACCTAACCCGAACCCGTACCCTAACCCTAACCCGCACCCGAACCCTATCCCGAATCCTAAACCTAACCCTAACCCTAACCAGAACCCTAACCATAACCCTAACTCGAACCCGAACCCGAACGCTAACCCTAACCTGAACCCTAACCCTAACCCTAACCCGAACCCTAACCCTAACCCGAACCCTAACCCCTAACCCGAACCCGAACCCGAACCCTAACCAGAACCCGAAACCTAACCCTACCCCGAACCCGAACCCAAACCCTAAACCTAACCCTAACCCGAACCCTAACCCTAACCCTAACCCGAACCCTAACCCTAACCCGAAACCTAACCCCTAACCCGAACCCATACCCGAACCCTAACCAGAACCCGAACACTAACCCTACCGCGAACCCGAACCCAAACCATAACCCTAACCCTAACCCGAACCCTTACCCTAACACTAACCCTAACCCTAACACGAACCCTAACCCTAAACCTAACCCTAACCCTAACCCTAACGCTAACCCTAACCCGAACCCGAACCCTAACTCGAACCCTAACCCTAACCCGAACCCTAACCCTAAACCGAACCCAAACCATAACCCTAACTCGAACCCTAACACGAACCCTAAACCGAACCCTAACCCGAACCCTAACCCGAACCCTAACCCGAACTCTAACCCGAACCCTAACCCTAACCCTAACCCGAACACTAACCCGAACCCTAACCCTAACCCTAAACCGAACCCTAACCCTAACCCTAAACCGAACCCTAACCCTAACCCTAAACCGAACCCTAACCCTAACCCTAACCCTAACCCTAACCCTAACCCGAACCCTAACCCTAAATCTAACCCTAACCCTAACCCTAACCCTAACCCGAACCCTAACCCTAACCCTAACCCTAACCCTAACCCTAACCCGAACCCTAACCCTAACCCTAACCCGAACCCGAACCCTAACCCAAACCCTAACCCTAACCGTAACCCGAACACTAACCCTAACCCGAACCCTAACCCGAACCCTAACCCGATCCCTAACCCGAACCCTAACCCGAACCCTAAACCGAACCCTAACCCGAACCCTAACCCTAACCCTCACCCGAACCCTAACCCGAACCATAACCCTAACACTAACTCGAACACTAACCCTAACACTAACCCAAACCCTAACCCAAAACCTAACCCTAAACCTAACCCTAACCATAACCCGAACCCTAACCCTAACCCTAACCCGAACCGTAACCCCTAACCCGAACCCTAATCCGAACCCGAACCCTAAACCTACCCCGAACCCGAACACAAATCATAACCCTAACCCTAACCCGAACCCTAACCCTAACCCTAACCCTAACCCTAACCCGAACCCTAACCCTAACCCTAACCCTAACACGAACCCTAACCCGAACTCTAACTCTGACACTAACCCTAACCCTAACCCTAACCCCTAACCCTAACCTGAACCCTAACCCTAACTCGAAACCTAACCCTAAATCTCACCATAACACTAACCCTAACACTAACCCTAACCCTAACACGAACCCTAAACCTAAAGCTAACCCTAACCCTAACCCTAAACCTAACCCTGAAACCTAACCCAAACCCTAACCCGAATCCTAACCCTAACTCGAACCCTAAACCTAAATCTAATCCTAAACCTAACCGTAACCCTAACCCTAACCCTAACCCGAAACCTACCCCTAAACCTAATCCTAACCCTAACCCTAACACGAACCCGAACCCGAACCCTAACCCGAACCCTAACCCGAACCCTAACCCAAACCCTAACCCTAAACCTAACCCGAACCCTAACCCTAACCCTAACCCTAACCCGAACCCGAACCCTAAATCTAAGCCTAACCCGAACCCGAACCCTAACCCGAACCCTAACCCGAACCCCAACCGAACCCGAACCCTAACGCTAACCCGATCCCTAACCCTAACCCGAACCCTAACCCTTACCCTAACCCTAACCCCAAACCTAACCCGAACCCTAACCCTATCCCTAACCCGAACATTATCCCCTAACCCTAACCCGAACCCGAACCCTAACCCGAACCCGAACCCTAACTCTAACCCGAACCCGAACCCTAACCCTAATCCGAACCCGAACCCGAACCCTAACCCTAACCCTAACCCGAACCCTAACCCTATCCCTAAACCTAACCCGAACCCTAAACCTAACCCTAACCCTAACCCTAACCCTAACCCGAACCCTAAATGTAATCCGAACCCTAACCCGAACCCTAACCCGAACCCTAACGCTAACCATAACCCCTAACCCTAACCTTAAACCTAACCATAAACCGAAACCTAACCCTAACCCTAACCCTAACCCGAACCCGAACCATAACCCGAACCCTACCCCTAAACCTAATCCGAACCCTAAACCTAACCCTAACCCTAAACCTAACCCGAACCCGAACCCTAACCCTAAACCGAACCCGACCCTAACCCTAACCCGAACGCTAACCCTAACCCGAACCCTAACACTAACCCTAACCCGAACCCGAACCCTAACCCTAACCCGACCCTAACCCTAACCCTAACCCGAACCCTAACCCTAACCCGAACCCTAAGCCTAACCCTAACCCTAACCCGAACCCTAACCCTAACACGAACCCTAACCCGAACCCGAACCCTAACCCTAACCCGAACCGGAACCCTAACCCTAACCCGAACCCTAACCCTAACCCGAACCCTAAATCTAACCCTAAACCGAACCCTAAACCTAATCCGAACCCTAACCCTAACCCTAACCCGAATCCTAACCCTAACCCTAACCCTAACCCGAACCCTAACCCCTAACCCGAACCCGAACCCGAACCCTAACCAGAACCCGAACCCTAACCTACGCCGAACCCGAAACCAAACCATATCCCTAACCCTAACCCGAACCCTAACCCTATCCCTAACCCGAACCCGAACCCTAACCCTAACCCTAACCCGAACCCTAACCCTAACCCTAAACCTAACCCGAACCCTAACCCTAACCCGAACCCGAACCCTAACACTAACCCGAACCTTAAGCCTAACCCTAACCCTAACCCGAACCCTAACCCAAACCCGAACCCTAACCCGAACCCGAACCCTAACCCTAACGCGAACCGGAACCCTAACCCTAACCCGAACCCTAACGCTAACCATAACCCGAACCCTAAATCTAACCCTAACCCGAACCCTAAACCTAACCCTAACCCTAACCCGAACCCTAACCATAACCGTAACCCGAACCCGAACCCGAACGCTAGCCCTAACCCGAACCCTAACCCTAACCCTAACCCGAACCCTAAGCCTAACCCGAACCCTAACCCCTAACCCGAACCCGAACCCGAACCCTAACCAGAACCCGAACCTTAACCCTACGCCGAACCCGAAACCAAACCATAACCCTAACCCTAACCCGAACCCTAACCCTATCCCTAATCCGAACCCGAACCCGAACCCTAAACCTAACCCTAACCCGAACCCTAACCCTAACCCTAAACCTAACCCGAACCCTAAACCTAACCCTAACCCTAACCCTAACCCTAACCCGAACCCTAACTCTAATCCGAACCCTAACCCGAACCCCAACCCGAACCCTAACCCTAACCCTAACCCCTAACCCTAAACTTAAACCTAACCCTAAACCGAACCCTAACCCTAACCCTAACCCTAACCCTAACCCGAACCCGAACCATAACCCGAACCCTACCGCTAACCCTAATCCGAACCCTAACCCTAACCCTAACCCTAAACCTAACCCGAACCCGAACCCTAACCCTAACCCGAACCCGACCCTAACCCTAACCCGAACCCTAACCCTAACCCGAATCCTAACCCTAACCCTAACCCAAACCCGAACCCGAATCCTAACCCTAACCCGAACCCTAACCCTAAACCCGAACACGAACCCTAACACTAAACCGAACCCTAAGCCTAACCCTAACCCTAACCCGAACCCTAACCCAAACCCGAACCCTAACCCGAACTCGAACACTAAACCTAACCCGAACCCGAACCCTAACCCTAACCCGAACCCTAACACTAACCCTAACCCGAACCCTAAATCTAACCCTAACCCTAACCCTAAAACTAACCCGAACCCTAACCCTAACACTAACCCGAATCCTAACCCTAACCCTAATCTGAACCCTAACCCGAATCCTAAACCTAACCCTAACCCTAACCCGAACCCTAACCATAACCATAACCCGAACCCGAACCCGAACGCTAACCCTAACCCGAACCCTAACCCTAACCCTAACCCGAACCCTAAGCCTAACCCGAACCCTAACCCCTAACCCGAACCCGAACCCGAACCCTAACCAGAACCCGAACACTAACCCCACCCCGAACCCGAACCCAAACCATAAACCTAACACTAACCCGAACCATAACCCTAACCCCAACCCGAACCCTAACCCTAACCGGAAGCCTAACCCCTAACCCGAACCCGAACCCGAACCCTAACAAGAACCCGAACCCTAACCCTACCCAGAACCCGAACCCAAACCATAACCCTAACCCTACCCTAACCCTAACCCTAACCCTAACCCGAACCCGAACCCGAACGCTAACCCTAACCCGAACCCTAACCCTAACCCTAACCCGAACCCGAACCCTACCCGAACCCTAACTCTAACCCGAACCCTAACCCGAACCCTAACCCGAACCCTAACCGAACCCGAACCCTAACCCTAACCCGATCCCTAACCCTAACGCGAACCCTAACCCTAACCCTAACCCTAACCCCAAACCTAACCCGAAATCTAACCCTATCCCTAACCCGAACCTTAACCCCTAACCGTAAGCCGAAACCGAAACCTAACCCGAACCCGAACCCTAAATCTAACCCAAACCCGAAACCTAACCCTAACCCGAACACGAACCCGAACCCTAACCCTAAGCCTAACCCGAACCCGAACCCTAACCCTAAACCTAAACCGAACCCTAAACTTAAACCCTAACCCTAACCCTAACCATAACCCGAATCCTAACTCTAATCCGAACCCTAACCCGAACCCTAACCCGAACCCTAACTCTAACCCTAACCCCTAACCCTAACCTTAAACCTAACCCTAAACCGAACCCTAACCCTAACCCTAACCCTAACCCGAACCCGAACCCGAACCATAACCCGAACGCTACCCCTAACCCTAATCCGAACCCTAACCCTAACCCTAACCCTAAACCTAACCCGAACCCGTACCCTAACCCTAACCCGCACCCGAACCCTATCCCGAATCCTAAACCTAACCCTAACCCTAACCAGAACCCTAACCATAACCCTAACTCGAACCCGAACCCGAACGCTAACCCTAACCTGAACCCTAACCCTAACCCTAACACGAACCCTAACCCTAACCCGAACCCTAACCCCTAACCCGAACCCGAACCCGAACCCTAGCCAGAACCCGAAACCTAACCCTACCCCGAACCCGAACCCAAACCCTAACCCTAACCCTAACCCGAACCCTAACCCTAACCCTAACCCGAACCCTAACCCTAACCCGAAACCTAACCCCTAACCCGAACCCATACCCGAACCCTAACCAGAACCCGAACACTAACCCTACCGCGAACCCGAACCCAAACCATAACCCTAACCCTAACCCGAAACCTTACCCTAACACTAACCCTAACCCTAACACGAACCCTAACCCTAAACCTAACCCTAACCCTAACCCTATCGCTAACCCTAACCCGAACCCGAACCCTAACTCGAACCCTAACCCTAACCCGAAACCTAACCCTAAACCGAACCCAAACCATAACCCTAACTCGAACCCTAACACGAACCCTAAACCGAACCCTAACCCGAACCCTAACCCGAACCCTAACCCAAACCCTAACCCGAACCCTAACCCTAACCCTAACCCGAACACTAACCCGAACCCTAACCCTAACCCTAAACCGAACCCTAACCCTAACCCTAACCCTAACCCTAACCCTAACCCGAACCCTAACCCAAAACCTAACCCTAACCCTAACACTAACCCTAACCCGAACCCTAAACCGAACCCTAACCCTAAAACGAACCCTAACCCGAACCCTAACCCTAACCCTAACCCGAACCCTAACCCGACCCCTAACCCTAACCCTAACTCGAACACTAACCCTAACCCTAACCCAAACCCTAACCCGAAACCCAACCCTAACCCTAACCCTAACCATAACCCGAACCCTAACCCTAACCCTAACCCGAACCATAACCCCTAACCCGAACCCTAAACCGAACCCGAAACCTAACCCTACCCCGAACCCGAACCCAAATCATTACCCTAACCCTAACCCGCACCCTAACCCTAATCCTAACCCTAACCCTAACCCGAACCCTAACCCTAACCCTAACCCTAACACTAACCCTAACCTGAACTCTAACCCTAACACTAACCCTAACCCTCACCCTAACCCCTAACTCTAACCCGAACCCTAAACCTAACTCGAACCCTAACCCTAAATCTCACCCTAACACTAACCCTAACCCTAACCCTAAACCTAACACGAACCCTAACCCTAAACCTAACCCTAACCCTAACCCTAAACCTAACCCTAACCCTAACCCGAACCCTAACCCGAACCCTAACCCTAACCCTAACCCGAACCCTAACCCTAACCCGATCCCTACCCCTAACCCTAATCCGAACCCTAACCCTAACCCTAACCCTAAACCTAACCCGAACCCGAACCCTAACCCTAACCCGAACCCGCACCCTAACCCGAACCCTAACCCGAACCCTAACCCTAACTCTAACCCTAACCCTAACCCTAACCCGAACCCTAACACGAACCCTAACCCTAACCCTAACCCGAACCCGAACCCTAACCCGATCCCTACCCCTAACCCTAATCCGAACCCTAAACCTAACCCTAACCCTAACCCTAACCCGAACCCTAACCCTAACCCTAACCCGACCCCTAACCTTAACCCGAACCCTAACCCTAACCCGAACCCTAAAACTAAACCTAACCCTAACCCTAACCCGAACCCTAACCCGAACCCTAACCCGAATCTTAACCCTAACCCTAATCCGAACCCTAAACCTAACCCTAACCCGAAACCTAATCCTAACCCTAACCCGAACCCTAACCCGAACCCTAACCATAACCCTAACCCTAACCCTAACCCGAACCCTAACCCTAAACCTAACCTGAACCCTAACCCGAACCCTGACCCGAACCCTAAACCGAAACCTAACCCCTTACCCGAATCCTAACCCTAACCCGACCCAAACCCGAACACTAACCCTAACCCTAACCCCGAACACGAACCCTTACCCGAACCCGAACCCTAACCCTAACCCGAAACCTAACCCGAACCCTAACCCTAACACTAACCTGAACACTAACCCCTAACCCTAACCCGAATCCAAACCCTAACCCGAACCCTAACCCTAACCCTAACCTGAACACTAACACCTAACCCTAACCCAAATCCGAACCCTAACCCAAACCCGAACCCTAACCCTAACTCTAACCCTAATCCGAACCCTAAACCTAACCCTAACCCGAACCCTAACCAGAACCCTAACCCTAACCCTAACCCTAAACCGAACCCTAACCCTAACCCAAATCCTAACCCGAACCCTAACTCTAACCCTAACCCGAACCCTAAACCTAACCCAAACCATAAAACCTAACCCTAACCCTAACCCTAACCCGAACCCGAACCCTAACCCTAACCCTAAACCGAACCCTAACCCTAACCCTAAACCTAACCCTAACCCGAAACTTAACCCTAAACCTAAACCTAACCCTAACCCCTAAACCTAACCCGAACCCTAACCCTAACCCTAAACCTAACCCTAACCCGAACCCTAAACCTAACCCTAACCCGAACCCTAACCCTAAACCTAACCCTAAACCTAACCCTAACCCGAACCTTAAACCAAACCCTAACCCTAATCCTAACCCTAACCCTAACCCGAACCCTAACCCTAACCCTAACCCGAACCCGAACCCTAACCCGAACCCGAAACCTAACCCGAAACCTAACCCTAACCCTAACCCGAACCCTAACCCGAAACCTAACCCGATCCCTAACCCGAACCCTAACCCGAACCCTATACCGAACCCTAACCCTAACCCGAACCCGAACCCTAACCCGAACCCTAAACCGAACCTTAACCCGAACCCTAACCCGACCCTAACCCCAACCCTAACCCGAACACTAACCCTAACCCTAACCCTAACCCGAACCCGAACCCTAAACCTAACCCTAACCCTAACACGAACCCTAAACTTAACCCTAACCTGAACCCTAACCCCTAACCCTAACCCGAACCCGAACCCTAACCCGAACCCGAAACCTAACCCTAACCCAAACCCGAACCCTAATCCTAACCCTAACCCGAACCCGAACCCGAACCCTAACCCTAAGCCTAACCCGAACCCTAACCCTAAACCGAACCCTAACCCTAACCCGAACCCTAACACTAACCCTAAGCCTAATCCTAACCCGAACCCTAACCCGAACCCTAACCCGAACCCTAACACTAACTTTAATCCGAAACCTAAACCTAACCCTAACCTGAACCCTAACCCGAACCATAACCCTAACCCTAACCCGAAACCTAACCCTAACCCTAAACCGAACCCTAACCCGAACCCTAACCATAACCCTAACCCTAACCCTAACACGAACCCTAACCCTAACCCTAACCGGAACCCTAACCCGAACCCTAACCCGAACCCTAACCCGAACCCTAACCCCTTACCCGAATCCTAACCCTAACCCGACCCTAACCCGAACACTAACCCTAACCCTAACCTGAACACTAACCCCTAACCCTAACCCGAACCCTAACCCGAACCCTAACCCCTTACCCGAAACCTAACCCTAACCCGAACCCTAACCCGAACCCTAACCTTAACCCTAACCTGAACACTAACCCCTAACCCTAACCCGAATCCGAACCCTAACCCGAAACCTAACCCTAAACCTAACCTGAACACTAACCCCTAACCCTAACCCGAATCCGAACCCTAACCCGAACGCGAAACCTAACCCTAACCCTAACCCTAACCCTAATCCGAACCTTAAACCTAACCCTAACCCGAACCCTAACCCGAACCCTAACCCTAAACCCAACCCTAACCCGAACCCTAACCCTAAACCGAAACCTAACCCGAACCCTAACCCTAACCCTAACACGAACCCTAACCCGAACCCTAACCCGAAACCTAACCCGAACCCTAACCCGAACCCTAACGCTTACCCTAACCCGAACCCTAACCCTAACCCTAACCCTAACCCCTAAATTTAACCCTAACCCTAAACCTAACCCTAAACCTAACCCTAACCCTAACCCGAACCCTAACCCTAACCCTAACACGAACCCTAACCCTAACCCTAAAC
>JAVLSZ010000047.1:2567500-2577500 GCA_032313775.1 Urocyon cinereoargenteus | reverse complement strand
TAACCCGAACCCTAAACCTAACCCTAACCCTAACCCTAACCCGAACCCTAAACCTAAACCTAACCCGAACCCGAACCCTAACCCGAACCAGAACCCTAACCCTAACCCGAACCCTAACCCTAACCCGAACCCTAACCCTAACCCTAACACTAACCCGAAACCTAACCCTAACCCGAACCCTAACCCTAAACCTAACCCGAACCCTAACCCTAACCCGACCCCTAACCTGAACCCTAACACGAACCCTAACCCTAACGCTAACCCTAACCCTAACCCGAACCCTAACCCTAAACCTAACCCGCACCCTAACCCTAACCCGAAACCTAACCCTAAACCTAAACCGAACCGTAACCCTAATCCGAACCCGAACCCTAAACCTAACCCGAAACCTAACCCGAACCCAACCCAAACCCGAACCCTAACCCTAACCCGAACCCTAAACCTAACCCTAACCCTAAAACCTTACCCTAACCCGAACCCTAACCCTAACCCTAACCCTAAACCTAACCCTAACCCGAACCCTAACCCTAAACTTAACCCTAACACTAACCCTAACCCTAACCCTAACCCGTACCCGAACCCTAACCCTAACCCTAACCCTAAACCTAACCCTAACTCGAACCCTAACCCGAACCCTAACCCGAACCCTAACCCGAACCCTAACCCGAACCCTAACCCTAACCCTAACCCGAAACCTAACGCTAACCCGAAACCGAACCCTAACCCGAACACTAACCCTAACCCTAACCCGAACACTAACCCTAACCCTAACCCTAACCTTAACCCTAAACCTAACCCTAACCCGAACCCTAACCCTAACCCTAACTCGAAACCGAACCCTAACCCGAATCCTAACCCTAACCCTAACCCAAACCCTAAACCTAACCCGAACCCTAACCCGAACCCTAACCCGACCCCTAACCCGAACCCTAACCCCAACCCTAACCCGACCCTAACCCGAACCCTAAACCGAACCCTAACCCTAACCCTAACCCGAACCCTAACCCGAACCCTAACCCTAACCCTAACCGGAACACTAACCCTAACCCTAACCCGAATCCGAAACCTAAACCCTTACCCGAATCCTAACCCTAACCCGAACCCTAACCCGAACCCTAACCCTAACCCCGAACCCGAACCCTAACCCTAACCCTAACCCTAACCCTAACCCGAACCGTAACCAGGACCCCAACCATAACCCTAACCGTAACCCGAACCCGAACCCTAACACCTAACCCGAACCCGAACCCTAACCCTAACCCTAAACCGAACCCTAACCCGAACCCTAACCCGACCCCTAACCCGAACCCTAACTCCAACCCTAACCCGACCCTAACCCGAACCCTAAACCGAACCCTAACCCTAACCCTAACCCGAACCCTAACCCGAACCCTAACCCTAACCCTAACCGGAACACTAACCCTAACCCTAACCCGAATCCGAAACCTAAACACTTACCCGAATCCTAACCCTAACCCGAACCCTAACCCGAACCCTAACCCTAAACCCGAACCCGAACCCTAACCCTAACCCTAAACCTAACCCTAACCCGAACCGTAACCAGGAACCCAACCATAACCCTAACCGTAACCCGAACCCGAACCCTAACACCTAACCCGAACCCGAACCCTAACCCTAACCCTAACCCGAACCCTAACCCGAACACTAACCCGAACCCTAACCCTAACCCTAACCCGAACCCTAACCCTAACCCGAACCCTAACCCTAACCCTAACCCGAACCCTAACCCGAACCCTAAACCGAACCCTAACCCTAACCCTAAACCGAACCCTAACCCGAACCCTAACCCTATCCCTAACCCGAACCCTAACCCTAACCCTAACCCTTACCCTAACACTAACCCTAACCCGAACCCTAACCCTAACCCTAACCCTAACCCGAACCCTAACCCTAACCCTAACCCGACCCCTAACCTGAACCCTAACACGAACCCTAACCCTAACCCTAACCCGAACCCGAACCCTAAACCTAACCCTAACCCGAACCCTAACCCTAACCCGAACCCTAACCCTAACACGAACCCTAAACCTAAACCTAACCCTAACCCTAACCCTAACCCTAACCCTAACCCGAAACCTAACCCTAACCCTAACTCTAACCCTAAACCTAAACCTATACCGAACCCTAAACCTAACCCTCACCGGAACCCTAACCCGAACAATAACACGAACCCTAACCCTAACCCTAAACCTAACCCTAACCCGAACCCTATCCCTAACCCTAACACTAACCCTAACCCTAACCCTTACTCCAACCCTAACCCTAAAGCTAACCCTAACCCTAAAACCTAACCCTAACCCTAACCCTGACACTAACGCTAACCCTAACCCTAACCCTAACACTAACCCTAACCCGAACCCTAACCCTAACCCTAACCCGAACCATAACCCTAACCCTAACCCTAACCCTAACCCTAACCCTAACCCTAACCCTTACCCGAATCCTAACCCGAAACCGAACCCTAACCCTAACCCTAACCTTAACCCTAACCCTAACCCTAACCCTTACCCGAATCCTAACCCTAACCCGAACCCTAACCCGAACCCTAACCCTAAGCCCGAACCCGAACCCTAACCCTAACCCTAACCCGAACCCTAACCCGAACCCTAACCCGAACCCCTACACTAACCCTAACCCTAACCCGAACCCTAACCTAACCCTAACCCGAACCCGAACCCTAACCCTAACCCGAACCCTAAACCTAACCCTAACCCGAACCCTAACCAGAACCCTAACCCGAACCCTAAAACTAACCCTAACCCGAACCTGACCCTAACCCTAACCCGAACCCTAACCGTAACCCTAACCCTAACCCTAAACCGAACCCTAACCCGAACCCTAACCCTAAACCTAAACTGAACCCTAACCCGAACCCTAACCCTAACCCTAACCCGAACCTTAACCCTAACCCTTACCCTAACCCTAACCCGAACCCTAACCCTAACCCGAAAACTAACCCTAACCCTAACCCGACCCCTAACCTGAACCCTAACACGAACCCTAACCCTAACCCTAACCCGAACCCGAACCCTAACCCTAACCTTAACCCGAACCCTAAACCTAACCTGAACCCTAACCCTAACCCGAACCCTAACCCTAAACCTAACCCTAACCCTAACCCTAACCCTAACCCTAACCCTAACCCTAACCCGAACCCTAAACCTAACCCTAACTCTAACCCTAAACCTAACCCTAACCTGAACCCTAACCCTAACCCTCACCCGAACCCTAACCCGAACCCTCATCCGAACCCTAACCCGAACCCTAACGCTAACCGGAACCCCAACCCTAACCCGAACACTAACCCTAACCCTAACCCTAACCCTAACCCGAACCCTAATGCGAACCCTAAACCGAACCCTAACCCTAACCCTAAACCGAACCCTAACCCGAACCCTAACCCTAACCCTAACCCGAACCCTAACACTAACCCTTACCCTAACCCTAACCCTAACCCGAACCCTAACCCTAACCCTAACCCTAACCCTTACCGTAACCCGAACCCTAACCCTAACCCTAACCCGACCCCTAACCTGAACCCTAACACGAACCTAACCCTAAACCTAACCCGAACCCGAACCCTAAACCTAACCCTAACCCGAACCCTAACCCTAACCCGAACCCTAACCCTAACACGAACCCTAAACCTAAACCTAAACCTAACCCTAACCCTAACCCTAACCCTATCCCGAACCCTAACCCTAACCCTAACTCTAACCCTAAACCTAACCCTAACCCGAACCCTAACCCTAACCCTCACCGGAACCCTAACCCGAACCCTAACACGAACCCTAACCCTAACCCTAAACCTAACCCTAACCCGAACCCTATCCCTAACCCTAACACTAACACTAACCCTAACCCGAACCCTAACCCTAACCCTAACCCGAACCATAAACCTAACCCTAACCCTAACCCTAACATTAACCCTAACCCTTACCCGAATCCTAACCCGAACCCGAACCCTAACCCTAACCCTAACCCTAACCCTAAACCTTACCCGAATCCTAACCCTAACCCGAATCCTAAACCGAACCCTAACCCTAACCCCGAACCCGAACCCTAACCCTAACCCTAACCCTAACCCGAACCCTAACCCGAACCCTAACCCGAACCCCAACACTAACCCTAACCCTAACCCGAACCCTAACCTAACCCTAACCCGAACCCGAACCCTAACCCTAACCCGAACCCTAACCCTAACCCTAACCCGAACCCTAACCCGAACCCTAACCCGAACCCTAAAACTAACCCTAACCCGAACCCGAACCCTAACCCTAACCCGAACCCTAACCGTAACCCTAACCCGAACCCTAAAACGAACACTAACCCGAACCCTAACCCTAACCCTAAACTGAACCCTAACCCGAACCCTAACCCTAACCCTAACCCGAACCTTAACCCTAACCCTTACCCTAACCCTAACCGAACCCTAACCCTAACCCGAACCCTAACCCTAACCCTAACCCGACCCCTAACATGAAACCTAACACGAACCCTAACCCTAACCCGAACCCGAACCCTAACCCTAACCCTAACCCGAACCCTAACCCTAACCTGAACCCTAACCCTAACCCGAACCCTAACCTTAACCTAACCCTAACCCAAACCCTAACACTAACCCTAACCCTAACCCGAACCCTAACCCTAACCCTAACTCTAACCCTAAACCTAATCCTAACCTGAACCCTAACCCTAACCCTCACCCGAACCCTAACCCGAACCCTCACCCGAACCCTAACCCGAACCCTATCGCTAACCGGAACCCGAAACCTAACCCGAACACTAACCCTAACCCTAACCTGAACCCTAACCCGAACCCTAATCCTAACCCTAACCCGAACCCTAACGCTAACCGGAACCCGAACCCTAACCCGAACACTAACCCTAACCCTAACCCGAACACTAACCCTAACCCTAACCTGAACCCTAACCCGAACCCTAACCCTAACCCTAACCCTAACCCTAACCCTAATCCTAATCCGAACCCTAACCTTAACCCTAACCAGAACACTAACCCTAACCCTAACCCGAACCCGAAACCTAACCCCTTACCCGAATCCTAACCCTAACCCGAACCCTAACCCGAACCCTAACCATAACCCCGAACCCGAACCCTAACCCTAACCCTAACCCTAACCCGAACCCTAACCCGAACCATAACCCGAACCCCGAACCCGAACCCTAACACTAACCCTAACCCTAACACCTAACCCGAACCGGAACGCTAACCCTAACCCGAACCCTAACCCTAACCCTAACCCGACCCCTAACCCGAACCCTAACCCGAACCCTAAACCTAACCCTAACCCGAACCCTAACCCTAACCCGAACCCTAACCCGAACCCTAAACCGAAACTAACCCTAACCCTAAACCGAACCCTAACCCGAACCCTAACCCTAACCCTAACCCGAACCCTAACCCTAACCCTTACCCTAACCCTAACCCTAACCCGAACCCTAACCCTAACCCTAACCCTAACCCTAACCCTAACCCGAACCCTAACCCTAACCGTAACCCGACCCCTAACCTGAACCCTAACACCAACCCTAAACCTAAACCTAACCCGAACCCGAACCCTAACCCTAACCCTAACCCGAACCCTAACCCTAAACCGAACCCTAAACCTAAACCTAACCCTAACCCTAACCCTAACCCTAACCCTAACCCGAACCCTGACCCTAACCCTAACTCTAACCCTAAACCTTACCCGAAACCGAACCCTAACCCTAACCCTCACCGGAACCCTAACCCGAACCCTAACACGGACCCTAACACTAACCCTAAACCTAACCCTAACCCGAACCCTATCCCTAACCCTAACCCTAACCCTAACCCTTACCCCTAACCCTAACCCTAAACCTAACCCTAACCCTAAAACCTAACCCTAACCCTAACCCTAACACTAACCCTATCCCGAACCCTAACCCTAACCCTAACCCGAAACATAACCCTAACCCTAACCCTAACCCTAACCCTAACCCGATCCCGAACCCGAACCCTAACCGTAACCCTAACCCGAACCCTAACACGAACCTAACCCTAACCCTAACCCGAAACCTAACCCGAACACTAACCCTAAACCTAACCCGAACCCTAACGCTAGCCCGAACTCGAACCCTAACCCGAACACTATCCCTAACCCTAACCCGAACACTAACCCTAACCCTAACCCGAACCCTAACCCAAACCCTAACCCTAACCCTAATCCTAACCCGAACCCTAACCCTAACCCTAACCGGAACCCTAACCCTAACCCTAACCGGAACCCGAAACCTAACCCCTTACCTGAATCCTAACTCTAACCCGTACCCTAACCCGAATCCTAACACTAACCCCGAACCCGAACCCTAACCCTAACCCTAACCCTAACCCGAACCCTAACCCGAACCCTAACCCGAACCCCAACACTAACACTAACCCTAACCCGAACCCTAACCTAACCCTAACCCGAACCCGAACTCTAACCCTAACCCGAACCATAACCTTAACCCTAACCCGAACCCTAACCCGAATCCTAACCCGAACCCTAACACTAACCCTAACCCTAACCCGAACCCTAACCCTAACCCGAACCCTAACCCTAACCCTAACCCGAACCCTAAACCGAACCCTAACCCGAACCCTAACCCTAAGCCTAAACTGAACCCTAACCCTAACCCTAACCCTAACCCTAACCCTAACCCGAACCTTAACCCTAACCCTTACCCTAACCCTAACCCTAACCCGAACCCTAACCCTAACCCTAAGCCTAACCCTAAACCTAACCCGAACCCTAACCCTAACCCTAACCCGACCCCTAACCTGAACCCTAACACGAAACCTAACCCTAACCCTAACCCGAACCCGAACCCTAACCCTAACCCTAACCCGAACCCTAACCCTAACCTGAACCCTAACCCTAACCCGAACCCTAACCCTAAACCTAAACCTAACCCTAACCCTAAACCTAACCCTAACCCGAACCCTAACCCTAACCCTAACTCTAACCCTAAACCTAAACCTAACCTGAACCCTAACCCTAACCCTCACCCTAACCCTAACCCGAACCCGAACCCGAACCCTAACCCGAACCCTAACGCTAACCGGAACCCGAACCCTAACCCGAAAACTAACCGTAACCCTAACCCGAACCCTAACCCAAACCCTAACCCTAACCGTAACCCGAACCCTAACGCTAACCGGAACCCGAACCCTAACCCGAACACTAACCCTAACCCTAACCCGAACACTAACCCTAAACCTAACCTGAAACCTAACCCGAACCCTAACCCTAAACCTAACACTAACCCTAACCCTAACCCTAATCCTAACCCGAACCCTAACCCTAACCCTAACCGGAACACTAACCCTAACCCTAACCCGAACCCGAAACCTAACCCCTTAACCGAATCCTAACCCAAACCCGAACCCTAACCCGAACCCTAACCCTAACACCGAACCCGAACCCTAACCCTAACCCTAACCCTAAACCGAACCCTAACCCGAAACCTAACCCGAACCCCAAACCCTAACCCTAACCCGAACTCTAACCCGAACCCGAACACTAACCCTAACCCGAACCCTAACCCTACCCCTAACCCTAACCCGAAACCGAACCCTAACCGGAACCCTAACACGAACCCTAACCTTAACCCTAACCCGAACCCTAACCTTAACCCTAACCCTAACACTAACCCGTACGCTAACCCTAACCCTAACCCTAACGCTAACCCGAAACCTCACCTTAACCCTCACCCGAACCCTAACCCGAACTCTAACTCTAAACCTAACCCTAACCCTAAACCGAACCCTAACCCGAACCCTAACACGAACCCTAAACCTAACCCTAACCCGAACCCTTACCCGAACCCTAACCCGAACCCTAACCCTAACCCTAACCCTAACCCTAAAACCTAACACTAACCCGAACCATAACCCTAACCCTAATCCTAACCCTAAACCGAAACCTACCCTAAACTTACCCTAACCCTAACCCTAACCCTAACACTAACCCGAAACCTAACCCTAACGCGAACTCTAACCCTAACCCGAACCCTAAACCTAACCTGAACCCGAACCCTAACCCGAACCCTAACCCTAACTCTAACCCTAACACTAACCCTAACCCTAACCCCTAACCCTAACCCCAACCCTAACCCGAACCATAACCCTAACCCTTACCCGAACCCTAACCCTAAACCGAACCCGAACCCTAACCCGAACCCAAACCCTAACACGAACCCTAACCCGAACCCTAACCCGAACCCTAACCCGAACCCTAACCCTAACCCTAAGCCGAACCCTAACCCGAACCCTAACCATAACCCTAACCAGAACACTAACCCTAAACCTAACGCTAATCCTAACCCGAACCCTAACTCTAACCCTAACCCTAACCCTAACCCGAACCCTAACCCTAACCCTAACCCGAACCCTAACCCTAACTCGAAACCTAACCCGAACCCTAACTCTAACCCTAACCCTAACCCTAACCCGAACCCAACCCTAACCCTAACCCGAACCCGAACCCTAACCCTAACCCTAACCCGAACCCTAACCCTATCTCGAACCCTAACCGGAACCCTAACCCTAACCCGAACCCTAACACCTAATCCTAACCCGAACCCGAACCCTAACCCGAATCCGAACCCTAACCCTAACCCGAACCCGAATTCTAACCCTAACCCGAACCCGAACCCGAACACTAAGCCGAACCCTAACCCGAACCCTAACCCTAACCCGAACCCTAACCCTAACCCGAACCCTAACCCTAGCCCTAACCCTAACCCGAACCCGAACCCTAACCCGAAACCTAACCCGAACCCTAACCCTAACCCTAACCCGAACCCTAACCCTAACCCTAACCCTAACCCTAACCCTAACCCTAACCCGAACCCTAACCCTAACCCTACCCCGACCCTAATCCGAACCCTAACCCAAACCCTAACCCTAACCCTAACCCGAACACTAACCCTAACACTAACCCTAACCCGAACCCTAACCCTAACCCTAACCCGAACCCTAACCCGAACCCTAACCCTAACCCTAACCCTAACCCCTAACCCTAACCCTAACCCTAACCCTAACCCTAACCCTAACCCTAACCCGAACCCTAACCCTATCTCGAACCCTAACCGGAACCCTAACCCTAACCCGAACCCTAACACCTAATCCTAACCCGAACCCGAACCCTAACCCAAATCCGAACCCTAACCCTAACCCGAACCCGAATTCTAACCCTAACCCGAACCCGAACCCGAACACTAACCCTAACCCTAACCCGAACCCTAACCCTAACCCGAACCCTAACCCTAACCCGAACCCTAACCCTAGCCCTAACCCTAACCCGAACCCGAACCCTAACCCGAAACCTAACCCGAACCCTAACCCTAACCCTAACCCGAACCCTAACCCTAACCCTACCCCGACCATAATCCGAACCCTAACCCAAACCCTAACCCTAACCCTAACCCGAACACTAACCCTAACACTAACCCTAACCCGAACCCTAACCCTAACCCTAACCCGAATCCTAACCCGAACCCTAACCCTAACCCTAACCCTAACCCCTAACCCTAACCCTAACCCTAACCCTAACCCTAAAACCTAACCCTAACCCGAACCCTAACCCTAACCCTAACCCTAACCCTAACCCGAACCCTAACCCTAAACTTAACCCTAACCCTAACCCTAACTCTAACCCGAACCCGAACCCTAACCCTAACCCTAACCCGAACCCGAACCCTAACCCGAATCCTACCCGAACCCTAACCCTAACCCGAATCCTAACCCGAACCCTAACCCTAACACGAACCGTAACCCTAACCCGAACCCTAAACTGAACCCTAACCCGAACCCAGCCCGAACCCTAACCCGAACCCTAACCCAAACCCCTAACCCTAACCCTAACCCTAACCCGAATCCTAACCCGAACCCTAACCCTAACCCTAACCCTAACCCCTAACCCTAACCCTAACCCTAACCCTAACCCTAAAA
>JAVLSZ010000047.1:2562500-2565000 GCA_032313775.1 Urocyon cinereoargenteus | reverse complement strand
CCTAACCCTAACCCGAACCCGAACCCTAACCCGAACCCGAACCGTAACCCTAACCCGAACCCGAATTCTAACCCTAACCCGAACCCTAACACTAACCCTAACCCTAACCTTAACCCGAAACCTAAACCTAACTCGAAACATAACCCTAAACCTAACCCGAACCCTAACCCTAACCCGAACCCGAATCCTAACCGTAACCCGAACCCTAACCCTAACCCTAACCCTAACCCAAACCCGAAACCTAACCCTAACCCTAACCCGAACCCTAACCCTACCCCTAAACCTAACCCGAAACCGAACCCTAACCGGAACCCTAACACGAACCCTGACCCTAACCCTAACCCGAACCCTAACCTTAACCCTAAACCTAACCCGAACCCTAACCCGAACCCTAACCCTAACCCTAACCATAACCCTAACCCGAACCCTAAACCTAACCCTAACCGGAACCCTAACCCTAACCCTAACCCGAACCCGAACCCTAACCCCTTACCCGAATCCTAAACCTAAACGGAACCCCAACCCGAACCCGTACCCTAACCCGAACCTGAACCCTAACCCGAACCCTAAACCTAACCCTAACCCTAAACCGTACCCTAACCCGAACCCTAACCCTAACCCTAACCCGAACCTGAACCCTAACCCGAACCCGAACCCTAACCCGAAACCTTACCCTAACCCTAACCCGAACCCTATCCCGAACCCTAACCCTAAACCTAACCCGAACCCTAACCCTAACCCTAACACAAAATCTAACCCGAACCTAAACCCTAAACCTAACCCTAACCCTAACCCGAACCCGAACCCTAACCCTAACCCTAACACGAACCCTAACCCTAACCCTAACCCGAAACTTACTCCCTAACCCGAACCCGAACCCGTACCCTAATCCTAACCCGAACCCTAACCCTAACCCTAAACCGAACCCTAACCCTAACCCGAACCCTAACCCGAACCCGAACCCTAACCCGAACCCTAACCCAAACCCTAACCCGAACCCTAACCCTAAACCTAAACCTAACCCTAACCCTAACCCAAAACCGAACCCTAACCCGAACCCTAACCCTAACCCTAACCCCAACCGGAACTCTAACCCTAACCCAAACTCTAACCCTAAACCTAACCCGAACCCGAACCCTAACCCTAACCCTAACCCGAACCCGAACCCTAAACCGAAACCTAACCGTAACCCTAACCCGAACCCTAACCCGAACCCTAACCCTAACCCGAACCCTAAACCGAAACATTACCATAACCCTAACCCGAACCCTAACCCTAAACCGAACACGAACCCTAACCCTAACCCGAACCCTAACTCAAACCCTAACCCGAACCCTAACCCGAACCCTAACCCGAACCCTAACCCGAACCCTAACCCGAACCCTAACCCTAACCCTAACCCGAAACCGAACCTTAACCCTAAACCTAACCCTAAACCTAACCCGAACCCTAACCCTAACCCTAACCCTAACCCGAACTCAAACCCTAACCATAAACCGAACCCTAACCCCTAACCCTAACCCGAACCCGAACCCTAACCCGAACCCGAACCGTAACCCTAACCCGAACCCGAATTCTAACCCTAACCCGAACCCTAACCCTAACCCTAACCCTAACCTTAACCCGAAACCTAAACCTAACTCGAAACATAACCCTAAACCTAACCCGAACCCTAACCCTAACCCGAACCCGAATCCTAACCGTAACCCGAAACCTAACCCTAACCCTAACCCTAACCCTAACCCGAAACCTAACCCTAACCCTAACCCGAACCCTAACCCTACCCCTAAACCTAACCCGAAACCGAACCCTAACCGGAACCCTAACACGAACCCTGACCCTAACCCTAACCCGAACCCTAACCTTAACCCTAAACCTAACCCGAACCCTAACCCGAACCCGAACCCTAACCCCTTACCCGAATCCTAAACCTAAACGGAACCCTAACCCGAACCCGTACCCTAACCCGAACCCGATCCCTAACCCGAACCCTAAACCTAACCCTAACCCTAAACCGTACCCTAACCCGAACCCTAACCCTAACCCTAACCCGAACCCGAACCCTAACCCGAACCCGAACCCTAACCCGAAACCTTACCCTAACCCTAACCCGAACCCTATCCCGAACCCTAACCCTAAACCTAACCCGAACCCTAACCCTAACCCTAACACAAAATCTAACCCGAACCTAAACCCTAAACCTAACCCTAACCCTAACCCGAACCCGAACCCTAACCCTAACCCTAACACGAACCCTAACCCTAACCCTAACCCGAAACCTACTCCCTAACCCGAACCCGAACCCGTACCCTAATCCTAACCCGAACCCTAACCCTAACCCTAAACCGAACCCTAACCCTAACCCGAACCCTAACCTGAACCCGAACCCTAACCCGAACCCTAACCCGAACCCTAACCCGAACCCTAACCCTAAACCTAAACCTAACCCTAACCCTAACCCAAACCCGAACCCTAACCCGAACCCTAACCCTAACCCTAA
>JAVLSZ010000047.1:2527500-2550000 GCA_032313775.1 Urocyon cinereoargenteus | reverse complement strand
CCTTAACCTGAACCCTAACCCGAAACCTAACCCTAACCCTAACCCGAACCCTAACCCTAACCCTAAGCCTAACCCTAACCCGAACCCTAAACCTAACCCTAACCCTAACCCTAACCCGAAACCTAACCCTAACCCTAACCGGAACCCTAACCAGAACCCTAACCCTAACCCTAACCCGAACCCTAACCCGAACCCTAACCCGAACCCTAACCCTAACCCTAAACCTAATCCGAACTCTAAATCTAACCCTAACCTGAACCCTAACCCTAACCCTAACCCGAACCCTAACCCGAACCCTAAGCCTAACCCTAACCCTAAACCTAACCCTAACACTAACCCCTAACCCTAACCCTAAACCTAACCCTAACCCTAAAACCCAACCCTAACCCGAACCCTAACCCTAACCCTAACCCTAACCCTAACCCGATCCCTAACCCTAAAATTAACCCTAACCCTAACCCTAACCCTAACCCTAACCCGAACCCGAACCCTAACCCTAACCCTAACCCCAACCCTAACCCTAACCCGAACCCGAAACCTAACTCTAACCCTAACCCTAAACCTAACCCTAACCCCTAACCCTAACCCCAACCCTAACCCTAACCCGAACCCTAACCCCTAATCCGAACCCGAACCCGTACACTAATCCTAACCCGAACCCTAACCCTAACCCTAACCCGAACCCTAACACTAACCCGAACCCTAACCCTAACCCGAACCCTAACCCTAACCCTAACCCGAACCCTAACCCGAACCCTAACCCGAACCCTAAACCTAAACCTAACCCTAACCCTAACCCTAACCCTAACCCTAACCCTAACCCGAACCCTAACCCTAACCCTAACCCAAACCCTAACCCGAACCGTAAACCTAACCCTAACCATAACCCTAACCCTAACCCTAACCCCTAACCCTAACCCTAACCCAAACCCTAACACTAACCCTAAAACCTAACCCTAACCCGAACCCTAACACTAACCCTATCCCTAACCCTATCCCGAACCCTAACCCTAAACCTAACCCCAACACTAACCCTAACCCGAACCCTAACCCTAACCCGAAACCTAACCCTAACCCGACCCTAAACCTAACCCAAACCCTAAACCTAAACCTAACCCTAACCCTAACACTAACCCTAACCCTAACCCTAAACCGAACCCTAACCCGAACCCTAACCCTAAACCTAATCCTAAACCGAACCCTAACCCTAACCCTAACCCTAACCCTAACCCGAACCCTAACCCTAACCCAAACCAGAAACCTAACCCAAACCCGAACCCTAACCCTAACCCTAACCCTAACCCGAACCCTAACCCGAAACCTAACCCGAACCCTAACCCTAATCCTAACCCCGAACCCTAAACCTAACCCTAACCCTAACCCTAACCCGAACCCTAACCCTAACCCTAACCCTAACCCGAACCCGAACCCTAACCGGAACCCGAACCCTAACCCGAACCCGAACCCTAACCAAAACCCGAACCCGAACCCGAACCCTAACCCTAACCCGAACCCTAACCCTAACCCTAACCCTAACCCGAACCCTAACCCTAACCCTAACTCTAACCCTAAACCTAAACCTAACCCGAACCATAACCCTAACCCTAACCAAACCCTAACCCTAACCCGAAACCTAACCCTAACCCTAACACGAACCCTAACCCTAACCCGAACCCGAACCCTAACCCTACCCGAAACCTAACCCGAACCCAACCCAAACCCGAACCCGAACCCTAACCCTAACCCAACCCTAACATTAACCCTAACCCTAACCCGAACCCTAACCCTAACTCTAACTCTAACCCTAAACCTAACCCTAACCCTAACCCTAAACCTAAACCTAAACCTAACCCTAACCCTAACCCGAACCCTAACCCGAAACCTAACCCTAACCCTAACCCTAACCCGAACCCTAACCCTAACCTTAACCCGAACCCGAACCCTAACCCGAACCCGAACCCTAACCCGAACCCTAACCCGAACCCTAACCCTAACCCGAACCCTAACCCGAACCCTAACCCGAACCCTAACCCTAACCCTACCCGAACCCTAATCCGAACCCTAACCCTAACCCTAACCCGAACCCTAACCCTAACCCTAACCCGAACCCTAATCCGAAACCTAACCCTAACCGTAACACGAACCCTAACCCTAACCCTAACCCTAACCCTAACCCGAACCCTAACTCTAAACTTAACCGAACCCTAACCCCTAACCCTATCCCGAAACCGAACCCTAACCCGAACACGAAACCTAACCCTAACCCGAACCAGAATTCTAACCCTAACCCGAAACCGAACCCGAACACTAACCCTAACCCTAACCCGAACCCTAAACCTAACCCGAACCCTAACCCTAACCCGAACCCTCACCCTACCCCTTACCCTAACCCGAACCCGAACCTTAACCTGAACCCTAACCCGAAACCTAACCCTAACCCTAACCCGAACCCTAACCCTAACCCTAAGCCTAACCCTAACCCGAACCCTAAACCTAACCCTAACCCTAACCCTAACCCGAAACCTAACCCTAACCCTAACCGGAACCCTAACCAGAACCCTAACCCTAACCCTAACCCGAACCCTAACCCGAACCCTAACCCGAACCCTAACCCTAACCCTAACCCTAACCGAACTCTAAATCTAACCCTAACCTGAACCCTAACCCTAACCCTAACCCGAACCCTAACCCGAACCCTAAGCCTAACCCTAACCCTAAACCTAACCCTAACACTAACCCCTAACCCTAACCCTAAACCTAACCCTAACCCTAAAACCTAACCCTAACCCGAACCCTAACCCTAACCCTAACCCTAAACCTAACCCGATCCCTAACCCTAAACTTAACCCTAACCCTAACCCTAACCCTAACCCTAACCCGAACCCTAACCCTAACCCTAACCCTAACCCCAACCCTAACCCTAACCCGAACCCGAAACCTAACTCTAAACCTAACCCTAAACCTAACCCTAACCCCTAACCCTAACCCCAACCCTAACCCTAACCCGAACCCTAACCCCTAATCCGAACCCGAACCCGTACACTAATCCTAACCCGAACCCTAACCCTAACCCTAACCCGAACCCTAACACTAACCCGAACCCTAACCCTAACCCGAACCCTAACCCTAACCCTAACCCGAACCCTAACCCGAACCCTAACCCGAACCCTAAACCTAAACCTAACCCTAACCCTAACCCTAACCCTAACCCTAACCCTAACCCGAACCCTAACCCTAACCCTAACCCAAAACCTAACCCGAACCGTAAACCTAACCCTAACCATAACCCTAACCCTAACCCTAACCCCTAAACCTAACACTAACCCAAACCCTAACACTAACCCTAAAACCTAACCCTAACCCGAACCCTAACAATAACCCTATCCCTAACCCTATCCCGAACCCTAACCCTAAACCTAACCCCAACACTAACCCTAACCCGAACCCTAACCCTAACCCGAAACCTAACCCTAACCCGACCCTAAACCTAACCCGAACCCTAAACCTAAACCTAACCCTAACCCTAACCCTAACCCTAACCCTAAACCGAACCCTAACCCTAACCCTAACCCTAACCCTAACCCGAACCCTAACCCTAACCCAAACCAGAAACCTAACCCAAACCCGAACCCTAACCCTAACCCTAACCCTAACCCTAACCCGAACCCTAACCCAAAACCTAACCCGAACCCTAACCCTAATCCTAACCCCGAACCCTAAACCTAACCCTAACCCTAACCCTAACCCGAACCCTAACCCTAACCCTAACCCTAACCCGAACCCGAACCCTAACCGGAACCCGAACCCTAACCCGAACCCGAACCCTAACCAAAACCCGAACCCGAACCCGAACCCTGACCCTAACCCGAACCCTAACCCTAACCCTAACCCTAACCCGAACCCTAACCCTAACCCTAACTCTAACCCTAAACCTAAACCTAACCCGAACCATAACCCTAACCCTAACCAAACCCTAACCCTAACCCGAAACCTAACCCTAACCCTAACACGAACCCTAACCCTAACCCGAACCCGAACCCTAACCCTACCCGAAACCTAACCCGAACCCAACCCAAACCCGAACCCGAACCCTAACCCTAACCCAACCCTAACATTAACCCTAACCCTAACCCGAACCCTAACCCTAACTCTAACTCTAAACCTAAACCTAACCCTAACCCTAACCCTAAACCTAAACCTAAACCTAACCCTAACCCTAACCCGAACCCTAACCCGAAACCTAACCCTAACCCTAACCCTAACCCGAACCCTAACCCTAACCTTAACCCGAACCCGAACCCTAACCAGAACCCGAACCGTAACCCGAACCGTAACCCGAACCCTAACCCTAACCCGAACCCTAACCCGAACCCTAACCCGAACCCTAACCCTAACCCTACCCGAACCCTAATCCGAACCCTAACCCTAACCCTAACCCGAACCCTAACCCTAACCCTAACCCAAACCCTAAGCCGAAACCTAAACCTAACCCTAACCCTAACCCTAACCCGAAACCTAACCCTAACCCTTACCCTAACCCGAACCCGAACCCTAACCCGAACCCGAACCCTAACCCAAACCCGAACCCGAACCCGAAACCTAACCCTAACCCGAACCCTAACCCTAACCCTAACCTAACCCTAACCCTAACCCGAACCCTAACCTTAACCCTAACTCTAACCCTAAACCTAACCCTAACCCGATCCCTAACCCTAACCCTAAGCCGAACCCTAACCCGAAACCTAACCCGAACCCTAACCCTAACCCTAACCCTAACCCGAACCCTAAACCTAACCCGAAACCTAACCCTAACCCTAAACCTAGCCCGATCCCTACCCCGAACCCTAACCCGAACCCTATCCCTAACTCTAAACCGAACCCTAACCCGAACCCTAACACGAACCCTAACACGAACCCTAACCCTAAACCTAACCCTAACCCAAACCCTAACCCGAACCCTAACCCGAAACCTAAACCTAACCCGAAACCTAACCCGAACCCAACCCTAACCAGAACCCTAACCCTAACCCGAACCCTAACCCTAACACTAACCCTAAACCAAAATCTAAACCTAACCCGAACCCGAACCCTAAACCTAACCCGAACCCTAACCCTAACACTAACCCGAACCCTAACCATAACCCGAACCCTAACCCTAACCCTAAACCGAACCCTAACCCTAAACCGAACCCTAAACCTAACCCGAACCCTTACCCGAACCCTAACCCTAACCCTAACCTGAACACTAACACCTAGCCCTTACCCGAACCCGAAACCTAACCCTAACCCGAACCCGAACCCGAAACCTAACCCGAACCCGAACCCGAACCCTAACCCTAAACCGAACCCTAACCCTAACCCTAACCCTAACCCTAACCCTAACCGGAACTCTAACCCTAACCCTAACTCTAACCCTAAACATAACCCTAACCCGAACCCTAACCCTAACCCGAACCCGAACCCGAACCGTAAACCGAAACCTAACCCTAACCCTAACTCGAACCCTAACCCTAAGCCGAACCCGAATCATAAACCTAACCCGAACCCTAACCCGAACGCTAACCCGAACCCTAACCCGAACCCTAACCCTAACCCTAACCCTAACCCTAACCCGAACCCTAAAGCTAAACCGAAACCGATCCCTAAACCTTACGCTAAACCTAACCCTAACCCGAACCCTAAACCTAAACCTAACCCGAACCCTAAACCTAACCTTAACCCTAATCCTAACCCGAACCCTAAACCTAACCCTAACCGGAACCCTAACCCTAAAGCGAACCCGAACCCGAACCCTAACCCCTTACCCGAATCCTAACCCTAACCCGAAACCTAACCCGAACCCTAACCCTAATCCTAACCCCGAACCCTAATCCGAACCCTAACCCTAACCCTAACCCGAACCCTAAACCTAACCCTAACCCAAACCCGAAACCTAACCCTAAACCTAACCCTAACCCTAACCCTAACCTAAACCTAACCCTAACCCGAACCCTAACCCGACCCCTAACCCGAACCCTAACCCTAACCCTAACCCGAACCCTAATCCGAACCCTAACCCTAACCCTAACCCGAACCCTAACCCTAACCCTAACCCAAACCCTAAGCCGAACCCTAAACCTAACCCTAACCCTAACCCTAACCCGAACCCTAAACCTAACCTTAACCCTAACCCGAACCCGAACCCTAACCCGAACCCGAACCCTAACCCAAACCCGAACCCGAACCCGAACCCTAACCCTAACCCTAACCCGAACCCTAACCCTAACCCTAACTCTAACCCTAAACCTAACCCTAACCCGAACCCTAACACTAACCCTAACCCAAACCCTAACCCGAACCCTAACCCGAACACTAACCCTAACCCTAACCCTAACCCGAACCCTAAACCTAACCCGAAACCTAACCCTAACCCTAACCTTAACCCGAACCCTACCCCGAACCCTAACCCGAACCCTAACCCGAACCCTAACCCTAACCCGAACCCTAACCTGAACCCGAACCCGAACCCTAACCCGAACCCGAACCCGAACCCTAACCCTAACCCTAACCCGAACCCTAACCCTAACCCTAACCCTAACCCTAACCCTAACCCTAACCGGAACTCTAACCCTAACCCTAACTCTAACCCTAAACATAACCCTAACCCGAACCCTAAACGTAACCCGAACCCGAACCCGAACCGTAAACCGAAACCTAACCCGACCCCTAACCCGAACCCTAACCCTAAGCCGAACCCGAAACCTAATCCGAACCCGAACCCTAACCCTAACCCGAACCCGAACCCTAACCCGAACCCTAACCCTAAGCCGAACCCTAAACCTAACCCTAACCCTAACCCTAAACCGAACCCTAACCCTAACCTTAACCCTAACCCGAACCCGAACCCTAACCCGAACCCGAACCCTAACCCAAACCCGAACCCGAACCCGAACCCGATCCCTAACCCGAACCCGAACCCTAAGCCGAAACCTAACCCTAACACTAATCCGAACCCTAACCCTAACCCGAACCCGAACACTAATCCGAACCCTAACCCTAACCCTAACCCGAACCCTAAACCTAACCCTAACCCAAACCCTAAGCCGAACCCTAAAACTAACCCTAACCCAAACCCTAAACCGAACCCTAAACCTAACCCTAAAAATAACCCCAACCCGATCCCTAACCCGAACCCTAACCCGAACCCGAACCCTAACCCAAAACCGAACCCGAACCCGAACCCTAAGCCTAACCCGAACCCTAACCCTAAACCTAACCCTAACCCTAACCCGAACCCTAACACTAACCCTAACTCTAACCCTAAACCTAACCCTAACCCGAACCCTAACCCTAATCCTAACCCGAACCCTAACCCGAACCCAAACCCGAACCCTAACCTTAACCCTAACACTAACCCTAAACCGAACACTAACCCTAACCCGAACCCTAACCCAAACCCTAACCCTAATCCGAAACTTAACCCGAACCCTAACCCGAACCCTAACCCTAACCCTAACCTGACCCCTAACCCGAACCCTAACACGAACCCTAACCCTAAACCTAACCCTAATCCGAACCCTAACCCGAACCCGAACCCTAAACCGAAACCTAACCCTAACCCTAACCCGAAACCTAACCCTAACCCGAACCCGAACCATAAACCTAACCCGAACCCTAACCCGAACCCTAACCCGAACCCTAACCCGAACCCTAAACCGAACCCTAACCCTAACCCTAACCCGAACCCTAACCAGAACCCTAACCCTAACCCTAACACGAAACCTAACCCTAACCCTAAACCTAACCCTAACCCGAACCCTAACCCTAACCCTAACCCTAACCCTAACCCGAACACTAAACCTAACCCTAACCCGAACCCTAACCCCTAACCCTAACCCGAACCCGAAAACTAACCCGAACCCTAACCCTAACCCTAACCCGAACCCTAACCCTAACTCTAAACCTAACCCTAACCCTAACCCGAACCCTAACACTAACCCTAACCCTAACCCTAACCCGAACACTAACCCTAACCCTAACCCGAACCCTAACCCCTAACCCTAACCGAACCCGAACCCTAACCCAAACCCGAACCCTAACCCTAACCCTAACCCTACCCGAACCCTAGCGCTAAACCGAAACCGATCCCTAAACCTTATGCTAAACCTAACGCTAACCCGAACACTAACCCTAAACCTAACCCGAACCCTAAACCTAACCTTAACCCTAATCCTAACCCGAACCCTAACCCTAACCCTAACCGGAACCCTAACCCTAACCCGAACCCGAACCCGAACCCTAACCCCTTACCCGAATCCTAACCCTAACCCGAAAACTAACCCGAAACCTAACCCTAAACCTAACCCCGAACCCTAATCCGAACCCTAACCCTAACCCTAACCCGAACAATAAACCTAACCCTAACCCAAAACCTAAGCCGAACCCTAAACCTAACCCTAACCCTAACCCTAACCCGAACCCTAACCCTAACCCTAACCCTAACCCGAACCCGAACCCTAACCGGAACCCGAACCCTAACCCGAACCCGAACCCTAACCCAAACCGGAACCCGAACCCGAACCCTAACCCTAACCCGAACCCTAACCCTAACCCTAACCCTAACCCGAACCCTAACCCTAACCCTAACTCTAACCCTAAACCTAAACCTAACCCGAACCCTAACCCTAACACTAACCGAACCCTAACCCTAACCCGAAAACTAACCCTAACCCTAACACGAACCCTAACGCTAACCCGAACCCGAACACTAACCCTCCCCGAAACCTAACACGAACCCAACCCAAACCCGAACCCGAAACCTAACCCTAACCCAACCCTAACATTAACCCTAACCCTAACCCGAACCCTAACCCTAACCCTAACTCTAACCCTAAACCTAACCCTAACCCTAACCCTAAACCTAACCCTAAACCTAACCCTAACCCTAACCCGAAACCTAACCCGAAACCTAACCCTAACCCTAACCCTAACCCGAACCCTAACCCTAACCCTAACCCGAACCCGAACCCTAACCCGAACCCGAACCCTAACCCGAAACCTAACCCGAACCCTAACCGGAACCCTAACCCTAACCCGAAACCTAACCCGAACCCTAACCCTAACCCTAACCCTAACCCTAACCCTAACCCGAACCCTAAACCTAACCCTAACCCAAACCCTAAGCCGAACCCTAAACCTAACCCTAACCCTAACCCTAACCCGAACCCTAACCCTAACCCTAACCCTAACCCGAACCCGAACCCTAACCCGAACCCGAACCCTAACCCAAACCCGAACCCGAGCCCGAACCCTAACCCTAACCGGAACCCTAACCCTAACCCTAACCTAACCCTAACACTAACCCGAACCCTAACCCTAACCCTAACTCTAACCGTAAACCTAACCCTAACCCGAACCCTAACCCTAACCCTAACCTGAACCCTAACCCGAACCCTAACCCGAACCCTAAACCTAACCCTAACCCTAACCCGAACCCTAAACCTAACCCGAAACCTAACCCAAACCCTAACCCTAACCCGAAACCTAACCCGAACCCTAACCCGAACCCTATCCCTAACCCTAACCTGACCCCTAACCCGAACCCTAACACGAACCCTAACCCTAAACCTAACCCTAACCCGAACCCTAACCCTAACCCTAACCCGAACCCTAACCCTATCCCGAAACCTAAACCTAACCCTAACCCGAACCCTAACCGTAACCCGAACCCGAACCCTAACCCTAACCCGAAACCTAACCCGAACCCTAACCCTAACCCGAACCCTAACCCTAACCCTAACCCTAACCCAAAACCTAAACCTAACCCGAACCCGAACCCTAAACCTAACCCGAACCCTAACCCTAACACTAACCCGAACCCTAACCGTAACCCGAACCCTAACCCTAACCCTAAACCGAACCCTAACCCTAACCCGAACCCTAACCCCAACCCTAACCCGAACCCTTGCCCGAACCCTAACCCTAACCCTAACCTGAACACTAACCCCTAACCCTTCCCCGAACCCGAAACCTAACCCTAACCCGAACCCGAACCCGAACCCTAACCCGAACCCGAACCCGAACCCTAACCCTAGCCCTAACCCGAACCCTAACCCTAACTCTAACCCTAACCCTAACCCTAACCGGAACTCTAACACTAACCCTAACTCTAACCCTAAACCTAACCCTAACCCGAACCCTAACCCTAACCCGAACCCGAACCCGAACCGTAATCCGAAACCTAACCCTAACCCTAACTCGAACCCTAACCCTAAGCCGAACCCGAACCATAAACCTAACCCGAACCCTAACCCGAACGCTAACCCGAACCCTAAACCGAACCCTAACCCTAACCCTATCCCTAACCCGAACCCTAACCCTAAATCTAACCCTAAACCTAACCCTAACCCTAACCCGAATCCTAACCCGAAACCTAACCCTAAACCTAACCCGAACCCTAACCCTAACCCTAACCCGAACCCGAACCCTAACCCGAACCCGAACCCTAAGCCGAAACCTAACCCTAACCCTAATCCGAACCCTAAACCTAAACCGAGCCCGAACCCTAATCCGAACCCTAACCCTAACCCTAACCCGAACCCTAAACCTAACCCTAACCCAAACCCTAAGCCGAACCCTAAAACTAACCCTAACCCAAACCCAAACCCGAACCCTAAACCTAACCCTAAAACTAACCCTAACCCGAACACTAACCCTAACCCGAACCCTAAACCTAACCCTAAACCTAACCCTAACCCTAATCCGAAACTTAACCCGAACCCTAACCCGAACACTAACCCTAACCCCAACCTGACCCCTAACCCGAACCCTAACACGAACCCTAACCCTAAACCTAACCCTAATCCGAACCCTAACCCTAACCCTAACCCTAACCCGAAACCGAACCCTAAACCGAAACGTAACACTAACCCTAACCCGAAACCTAACCCTAACCCGAACCCGAACCATAAACCTAACCCGAACCCTAACCCGAATCCTAACCCGAACCCTAACCCGAACCCTAAACCGAACCCTAACCCTAACCCTAACCCGAACCCTAACCAGAACCCTAACCCTAACCCTAACCCGAACCCTAACCCTAACCCTAAACCTAACCCTAGCCCCAACCCTAACCCTAACCCTAACCCTAACCCTAACCCGAACCCTAACCCCTAACCCTAACCCGAACCCGAACCCTAACCCGAACCCTAACCCTAACCCTAACCCGAACCCTAACCCTAACCCTAAACCTAACCCTAACCCGAACCCTAACCCTAACCCTAAACCTAACCCTAACCCGAACACTAACCCTAACCCTAAACCGAACCCTATCCCCTAACCCTAACCCGAACCCGAACCCTAACCCTAACCCGAACCCTAACCCTAACCCTAACACTAACCCGAAACCTAACCCGAACCCTAACCCTAACCCTAACCCGAACCCTAACGCTAACCCTAACCCGAACCCTAACCTGAAACCTAACACGAACCCTAACCCTAACGCTAACCCTAACCCTAACCCGAACCCTAACCCTAACCCTAACCCGAACCCTAACCCTAACCCGAAACCTAACCCTAACCCTAACCCGAACCCTAACCCTAACCCTAAACCTAACACTAACCCGAACCCTAACCCTAACCCTAACCCGAAACCTAACCCGAACCCAACCCAAACCCGAACCCTAACCCTAACCCGAACCCTAACCATAACCCTAACCCGAAACCTAAACCTAACCCGAACCCTAACCCTAAACCTAACCCGAAACCTAACCCTAACCCTAACCCGAACCATAACCGTAACCCGAACCCTAACCCTAAACATAACCCTAACCCTAACCCTAACCCGAACCCTAACCCTAACCTTAACCAGAACCCTAACCCGAACCCAAACCATAACCCTAACCTGAACACTAACCCCTAACCCTAACCCGAACCCGAACCCTTACCCGAAAACGAACCCTAAACCTAACACTAACACTAAACCTAACGCCTAACCCTAACCCGAACCCTAAACCTAACCCTAACCCTAACCCTAACCCTAACCCGAACCCTAACCCTAACCCTAACCCTAACCCTAACCCGAACCCTAACCCTAAACCTAACCCTAAACCTAACCCTAACCAGAACCCTAACCCTAACCCTAACCCGAACCCTAACCCGAACCCTAACCAGAACCCTAACACTAACCCTAACCCTAACCCTAACCCGAACCCTAACCCTAACCCGAAACCTAACCCTAACCCTAACACAAACCCTAACCCTAACCCTAACCCGAACCATAACCGTAACCCGAACCCTAACCCTAAACATAACCCTAACCCTAACCCTAACCCGAACCCTAACCCTAACCTTAACCAGAACCCTAACCCGAACCCAAACCATAACCCTAACCTGAACACTAACCCCTAACCCTAACCCGAACCCGAACCCTTACCCGAAAACGAACCCTAAACCTAACACTAACACTAAACCTAACGCCTAACCCTAACCCGAACCCTAAACCTAACCCTAACCCTAACCCTAACCCTAACCCGAACCCTAACCCTAACCCTAACCCTAACACTAACCCGAACCCTAACCCTAAACCTAACCCTAAACTTAACCCTAACCAGAACCCTAACCCTAACCCTAACCCGAACCCTAACCCGAACCCTAACCAGAACCCTAACACTAACCCTAACCCTAACCCTAACCCGAACCCTAACCCTAACCCGAAACCTAACCCTAACCCTAACACAAACCCTAACCCGAACCCTAACCCGAATCCTAACCCGAACCCTAACCCTAACTATACCTGACCCCTAACCCGAACCCTAACACGAACCCTAACAATAAACCTAACCCTAACCCGAACCCTAACCCTAACCCGAAACCTAACCCTAACCCTAACCCAAAACCTAAACCTAACCCGAACCCGAACCCTAACCCTAACCCGAAACCTAACCCGAACCCAACCCAACCCGAACCCTAACCCTAACCCTAACCCTAACCCGAAACCTAAATCTAACCCGAACTCAAACCCTAAACCTAACCCGAACCCTAACCCTAACACTAACCCGAACCCTAACCGTAACCCGAACACTAAAGCTAACCCTAACCCGAACCCTAACCCTAACGCGAACCCTAACCCTAACCCTAACCCGAACCCTAACCCGAACCCTAACCCTAACCCTAACTTGAACACTAACCCCTAACCCTGACCCGAACCCGAACTCTTACCCGAACCCGAAACCTAACCCTAACCGGAACCCGAACCCAAACCCTAAACCGAACCCGAACCCGAACCCTAACCCTAACCCTAACCCGAACCCTAACCCTAACCCTATCCTAACCCTAACCCTAACCGGAACTCTAACCATAACCCTAACTCTAACCCTAAAACTAACCCTAACCCGAACCCTAACCCGAACCCGAACCCGAACCGTAAACCGAAACCTAACCCTAACCCGAACCCTAACCCTAACCCGAACCCGAACCATAAACCTAACCCGAAACCAAACCCGAACCCTAACCCGAACCCTAACCCGAACCCTAACCCTAACCGTAACCCTAACCCGAACCCTAACCCTAAACCTAACCGTAACCCGAAACCAAACCCTAACCCTAACCCGAACCCTAACCCTAACCCGAACCCTAACCCTAACCCTAACCCGAACCCTAACCCTAACCCGAACCCGAACCCTAACCCTAACCCGAATCCTAACCCGAACCCAACCCTAACCCGAACCCTAAACCTAACCCTAACCCTAACCCTAACCCTAACCCTAACCCGAAACCTAAACCTAACCCGAACCCTAACCCTAACCCTACCCGAACCCTAACCCTAACACTAACCCGAACCCTAACCGTAACCCGAACCCTAACGCTAACCCTAAACCGAACCCTAACCCTAACCCGAACCCTAACCCTAAACCTAACCCGAACCCTAACCCGAACCCTAACCCTAAACCTAACCTGAACACTAACCCCTAACCCTAACCCGAACCCGAACCCTTACCCGAACCCGAAACCTAACCCTAACCCGAACCCGAACCCAAACCCTAACCCAAACCCTAACCCGAACCCTAACCCTAACTCGAACCCTAACCCTAAATCTAACACTAACCCTAACCGTAACCCTAACACTAACCCTAACCCGAACCGTAACACTAAACCTAACCCTAACCCTAACCCTAACACTAACCCTAACCCTAACCCTAACCCGAACCCTAACCCTAACCCTAACTCTAACCCTAAACCTAAACCTAACCCGAACCCTAACCCTAACCCTAACCGAACCCTAACCCTAACCCGAAAACTAACCCTAACCCTAACACGAACCCTAACGCTAACCCGAACCCGAACATTAACCCTACCCGAAACCTAACACGAACCCAACCCAAACCCGAACCCGAACCCTAACCCTAACCCAACCCTAACATTAACCCTAACCCTAACCCGAACCCTAACCCTAACCCTAACTCTAACCCTAAACCTAAACCTAACCCTAACCCTAAACCTAACCCTAAATCTAACGCTAACCCTAACCCGAACCCTAACCCGAACCCTATCCCTAACCCTAACCTGACCCCTAACCCGAACCCTAACACGAACCCTAACCCTAAACCTAACCCTAACCCGAACCCTAACCCTAACCCTAACCCGAACCCTAACCCTATCCCGAAACCTAAACCTAACCCTAACCCGAACCCTAACCGTAACCCGAACCCGAACCCTAACCCTAACCCGAAACCTAACCCGAACCCTAACCCTAACCCGAACCCTAACCCTAACCCTAACCCTAACCCAAAACCTAAACCTAACCCGAACCCGAACCCTAAACCTAACCCGAACCCTAACCCTAACACTAACCCGAACCCTAACCGTGACCCGAACCCTAACCCTAACCCTAAACCGAACCCTAACCCTAACCCGAACCCTAACCCCAACCCTAACCCGAACCCTTACCCGAACCCTAACCCTAACCCTAACCTGAACACTAACCCCTAACCCTTCCCCGAACCCGAAACCTAACCCTAACCCGAACCCGAACCCGAACCCTAACCCGAACCCGAACCCGAACCCTAACCCTAGCCCTAACCCGAACCCTAACCCTAACTCTAACCAAAACCCTAACCCTAACCGGAACTCTAACCCTAACCCTAACTCTAACCCTAAACCTAACCCTAACCCGAACACTAACCCTAACCCGAACCCTAAACCTAACCCTAAACCTAACCCTAACCCTAACCCTAACCCTAATCCGAAACTTAACCCGAACCCTAACCCGAACCTTAACCCTAACCCCAACCTGACCCCTAACCCGAACCCTAACACGAACCCTAACCCTAAACCTAACCCTAATCCGAACCCTAACCCTAACCCTAACCCGAAACCGAACCCTAAACCGAAACGTAGCACTAACCCTAACCCGAAACCTAACCCTAACCCGAACCCGAACCATAAACCTAACCCGAACCCTAACCCGAACCCTAACCTGAACCCTAACCCGAACCCTAAACCGAACCCTAACCCTAACCCTAACCCGAACCCTAACCAGAACCCTAACCCTAACCCTAACCCGAACCCTAACCCTAACCCTAAACCTAACCCTAACCCGAACCCTAACCCTAACCCTAACCCTAACACTAACCCGAACCCTAACACCTAACCCTAACCAGAACCCGAACCCTAACTCGAACCCTAACCCTAACCCTAACCCGAACCCTAACCCTAACCCTAAACCTAACCCTAACCCGAACCCTAACCCTAACCCTAACCCTAACCCTAACCCGAACACTAACCCTAACCCTAAACCGAACCCTATCTCCTAACCCTAACCCGAAACCGAACCCTAACCCTAACCCGAACCCTAACCCTAACCCTAACCCTAACACTAACCCGAACCCTAACCCGAACCCTAACCCTAACCCTAACCCGAACCCTAACGCTAACCCTAACCCGACCCCTAACCTGAAACCGAACACGAACCCTAACCCTAACGCTAACCCTAACCCTAACCCGAACCCTAACCCTAACCCTAACCCGAACCCTAACCCTAACCCGAAACCTAACCCTAACCCTAACCCGAACCCTAACCCTAACCCTAAACCTAACCCTAACCCGAACCCTAACCCTAACCCTAACCCGAACCCTAACCCGAACCCAACCGAAACCCGAACCCTAACCCTAACCCGAACCCTAACCATAACCCTAACCCTAACCCGAAACCTAAACCTAACCCGAACCCTAACCCTAAACCTAACCCGAACCCTAACCCTAACCCTAACCCGAACCATAACCGTAACCCGAACCCTAACCCTAAACATAACCCTAACCCTAAACCTAACCCTAACCCGAACCCTAAACCTAACCTTAACCAGAACCCTAACCCGAACCCAAACCATAACCCTAACCTGAACACTAACCCCTAACCCTAAGCCGAACCCGAACCCTTACCCGAAAACGAACCCTAAACCTAACACTAACACTAAACCTAACGCCTAACACTTACCCGAACCCTAAAACTAACCCTAACCCTAACCCTAACCCTAACCCGAACCCTAACCCTAACCCTAACCCTAACCCTAACCCGAACCCTAACCCTAAACCTAACCCTAAACCTAACCCTAACCAGAACCCTAACCCTAACCCTAACCCGAACCCTAACCCGAACCCTAACCAGAACCCTAACACTAACCCTAACCCTAACCCTAACCCGAACCCTAACCCTAACCCGAACCCTAACCCTAACCCTAACACAAACCCTAACCCGAACCCTAACCCGAATCCTAACCCGAACACTAACCCTAACTATACCTGACCCCTAACCCGAACCCTAACACGAACCCTAACAATAAACCTAACCCTAACCCGAACCCTAACCCTAACCCGAAACCTAACCCTAACCCTAACCCAAAACCTAAACCTAACCCGAACCCGAACCCTAACCCTAACCCGAAACCTAACCCGAACCCAACCCTAAACCGAACCCTAACCCTAACCCTAACCCGAAACCTAAACCTAACCCGAACCCAAACCCTAAAACTAACCCGAACCCTAACCCTAACACTAACCCGAACCCTAACCGTAACCCGAACACTAACGCTAACCCTAACCCGAACCCTAACCCTAACGCGAACCCTAACCCTAACCCTAACCCGAACCCTAACCCGAACCCTAACCCTAACCCTAACCTGAACACTAACCCCTAACCCTGACCCGAACCCGAACTCTTACCCGAACCCGAAACCTAACCCTAACCGGAACCCGAACCCAAACCCTAAACCGAACCCGAACCCGAACCCTAACCCTAACCCTAACCCGAAACCTAACCCTAAACCTATCCTAACCCTAACCCTATCCGGAACTCTAACCATAACCCTAACTCTAACCCTAAAACTAACCCTAACCCGAACCCTAACCCTAACCCGAACCCGAACCCTAACCCGAACCCGAACCATAAACCTAACCCGAAACCAAACCCGAACCCTAACCCGAACCCTAACCCGAACCCTAACCCTAACCGTAACCCTAACCCGAACCCTAACCCTAAACCTAACCGTAACCCGAAACCTAACCCTAACCCTAACCCGAACCCTAACCCTAACCCGAACCCTAACCCTAACCCTAACCCGAACCCTAACCCTAACCCGAACCCGAACCCTAACCCTAACCCGAATCCTAACCTGAACCCAACCCTAACCCGAACCCTAACCCTAACCCTAACCCTAACCCTAACCCTAACCCGAACCCTAAACCGAACCCTAACCCTAAACCTAACCCTAACCAGAACCCTAACCCTAACCCGAACCCTAACCCTAACCCTAACCCGAACCCTAACCCTAACCCGAACCCGAACCCTAACCCTAACCCGAATCCTAACCCGAACCCAACCCTAACCCGAACCCTAACCCTAACCCTAACCCTAACCCTAACCCTAACCCTAACCCAAAACCTAAACCTAACCCGAACCCTAAACCTAACCCTACCCGAACCCTAACCCTAACACTAACACGAACCCTAACCGTAACCCGAACCCTAACGCTAACCCTAAACCGAACCCTAACCCTAACCGGAACCCTAACCCTAACCCTAACCCGAACCCTAACCTGAACCCTAACCCTAAACCTAACCTGAACACTAACCCCTAACCCTAACACGAACCCGAACCCTTACCCGAACCCGAAACCTAACCCTAACCCGAACCCGAACCCAAAACCTAACCCGAACCCGAACCCGAACCCTAACCCTAACCCTAACCCGAACCCTAACCCTAACCCTATCCTAACCCTAACGCTAACCGGAACTCTAACCCTAACCCTAACTCTAACCCTAAACCTAACCCTAACCCGAACCCTAACCCTAACCCGAACCCTAACCCTAACCCTAACCCTAACACTAACCCGAACCCTAACCCGAACCCTAACCCTAACCCTAACCCGAACCCTAACCCTAACCCGAAACCACCCCTAACCCTAACCTGAACCCTAACGCTAACCCGAACCCTAACCCTAACCCTAAACCGAACCCTAACCGTAAGCCGAACCCTAACCCTAACCCGAACCCTAACCCTAACCCTAACCCGAACCCGAACCCTAACCCTAACCCTAACCAGAACCCTAACCCGAACCCAAACCATAACCCTAACCTGAACACTAACCCCTAAACCTAACCCGAACCCGACCCTTACCCGAAAACGAACCCTAAACCTAACACTAACCCTAACCCTAACCCCTAACCCTAACCCGAACGCTAACCCTAACCCTAACCCTAACCCGAACCCTAACCCTAACCCTAAACCTAACCCTAACCTGAACCCTAACCCTAACCCTAACCCTAACCCTAACCCGAACACTAACCCTAACCCTAAACCGAACCCTAACCCCTAACCCTAACCCGAACCCGAACCCTAACCCTAACCCGAACCCTAACCCTAACCCTAACCCTAACCCTAACACTAACCCGAACCCTAACCCGAACCCTAACCCTAACCCTAACCCGAACCCTAACCCTAACCCGAAACCACCCCTAACCCTAACCCGAACCCTAACCCTAACCCTAACCCGAACCCGAACCCTAACCCTAACCCTAACCAGAACCCTAACCCGAACCCAAACCACAACCCTAACCTGAACACTAACCCCTAACCCTAACCCGAACCCGAACCCTTACCCGAAAACGAACCCTAAACCTAACACTAACCCTAACCCTAACCCCTAACCCTAACCCGAACGCTAACCCTAACCCTAACCCTAACCCGAACCCTAACCCTAACCCTAAACCTAACCCTAACCCGAACCCTAACCCTAACCCGAACCCTAACCCTAACCCTAACCCGAACCCTAACGCTAACCCTAACCCGACCCCTAACCTGAAACCTAACACGAACCCTAACCCTAACGCTAACCCTAACCCTAACCCGAACCCTAACCCTAAACCTAACCCGAACCCTAACCCTAACCCTAATCCGAACCCTACCGTAACCCGAACCCTAACCCTAACCCTAACCCTAACCCTAACCCGAACCCTAACCCTAACCTTAACCAGAACCCTAACCCGAACCCAAACCATAACCCTAACCTGAACACTAACCCCTAACCCTAAACCGAACCCGAACCCTTACCCGAAAACGAACCCTAAACCTAACACTAACACTAACCCTAACGCCTAACCCTAACCCGAACCCTAAACCTAACCCTAACCCTAATCCTAACCCTAACCCGAACCCTAACCCTAACCCTAACCCTAACCCTAACCCTAACCCGAACCCTAAACCGAACCCTAACCCTAAACCTAACCCTAACCAGAACCCTAACCCTAACCCTAAACCGAACCCTAACCCGAACCCTAACCAGAACCCTAACCCTAACCCTAACCCTAACCCTAACCCGAACCCTAACCCTAACCCGAACCCTAACCCTAACCCTAACTCAAACCCTAACCCGAACCCTAACCCGAATCCTAACCCGAACCCTAACCCTAACTATACCTGACCCCTAACCCGAACCCTAACACGAACCCTATCAATAAACCTAACCCTAACCCGAACCCTAACCCTAACCCTAACCCGAAACCTAACCCTAACCCGAAACCTAACCCTAACCCTAAACCGAAACCTAAACCTAACCCGAACCCGAACCCTAACCCTAACCCGAAACCTAACCCGAACCCAACCCTAACCCGAACCCTAACCCTAACCCTAACCCTAACCCTAACCCTAACCCGAAACCTAAACCTAACCCGAACCCAAACCCTAAACCTAACCCGAACCCTAACCCTAACACTAACCCGAACCCTAACCATAAACCGAACCCTAACGCTAACCCTAACCCGAACCCTAACCCTAACGCGAACCGTAACCCTAACCCTAACCCGAACCCTAACCCGAACCCTAACCCTAACCCTAACCTGAACACTAACCCCTAACCCTAACCCGAACCCGAACTCTTACCCGAACCCGAAACCTAACCCTAACCCGAACCCGAACCCAAACCCTAAACCGAACCCGAACCCGAACCCTAAACCTAACCCTAACCCGAACCCTAACCCTAACCCTATCCTAACCCTAACCCTAACCGGAACTCTAACCATAAACCTAACTCTAATCCTAAACCTAACCCTAACCCGAACCCGAACCCTAACCCGGACCCGAACCGTAAACCGAAACCTAACCCTAACCCTAACCCGAACCCTAACCCTAACCCAAACCCGAACCATAAACCTAACCCGAAACCAAACCCGAACCCTAACCCGAACCCTAACCCGAACCCTAACCCTAACCGTAACCCTAACCGGAACCCTAACCCTAAACCTAACCCTAACCCGAAACCTAACCCTAACCCTAACCCGAACCCTAACCCTAACCCGAACCCTAACCCTAACCCTAACCCGAACCCTAACCCAAACCTGAACCCGAACCCTAACCCTAACCCGAATCCTAACCCGAACCCAACCCTAACCCGAACCCTAACCCTAAACCTAACCCTAACCCTAACCCTAACCCTAACCCGAAACCTAAACCTAACCCGAACCCTAACCCTAACCCTACCCGAACCCTAACCCTAACACTAACCCGAACCCTAACCGTAACCCGAACCCTAACGCTAACACTAACCCGAACCCTAACCCTAACCCGAACCCTAACCCTAACCCTAACCCGAACCCTAACCCGAACCCTAACCCTAAACCTAACCTGAACACTAACCCCAAACCCTAACCCGAACCCGAACCCTTACCCGAACCCGAAACCTAACCCTAACCCGAAACCCAACCCAAACCCTAACCCGAACCCGAACCCGAACCCTAACCCTAACCCTAACCCGAACCCTAACCCTAACCCTATCCTAACCCTAACCCTAACCGGAACTCTAACCCTAACCCTAACTCTAACCCTAAACCTAACCCTAACCCGAACCCTAACCCTAACCCGAACCCGAACCCGAACCGTAAACCGAAACCTAAACCTAACCGTAACCCGAACCCTAACCCTAACCCGATCCCGAACCATAAACCTAACCCGAAACCAAACCCGAACCCTAACCCGAACCCTAAACCGAACCCTAACCCTAACCGTAACCCTAACCCGAACCCTAACCCTAAACCTAACCCTAAACATAACCCTAACCCTAACCCGAATCCTAACCCGAAACCTAACCCTAACCCTAACCCGAACCCTAACCCTAACCCTAACCCGAACCCGAACCCTAACCCGAACCCGAACCCTAACCCGAAACCTAACCCTAACCCTAACCCTAACCCGAACCCTAACCCGAACCCTAACCCGAACCCTAACCCTAACCCTAACCCGAACCATAATCCGAACCCTAACCCTAACCCTAACCCGAACCCTAACCCTAACACTAACCCAAACCCTAAGCCGAACCCTAAACCTAACCCTAACCCTAACACTAACCCAAACCCTAAGCCGAAACCTAAACCTAACCCTAACCCTAACCCTATCCCGAACCAGAAACCTAACCCGAACCCGAACCCTAACCCAAACCCGAACCCGAACCCGAACCCTAACCCTAACCCGAACCCTAAACTTAACCCTAACCCTAACCCTAACACGAACCCTAACCCTAACCCTAAATCTAACCCAAACCTAACCCTAACCCGAACCCTAACCCTAACCCTAACCCGAACCCGAAGCCTAACCCGAACCCAAACCCGAACCCTAACCCTAACCCTAACCCGAACCCTAACCCGAACCCTAACCCTAACCCTAACCCGAACCCTAACACTAACCCTAAACCTAACCCTAAACCGAACCCTAACCCTAAACCTAACCCGAATCCTAACACGAACCCTAACCCTAACCCAAACCCGAACCCTAACCCGAAGCCTAACCCGAAACCTAACCCTAAACCGAACCCGAACCCTAACCCTAAACCTAACCCTAACCCTAACACCAAACCTAACCCGAACCCTAACCCGAACCCTAACCCGAAACCTAACCCTAACCCGAACCTGAACACTAACCCCTAACCCTAACCCGGACCCGAACCCTAACCCGAACCATAAACCTAACCCTAACCCTAA
>JAVLSZ010000047.1:2457500-2517500 GCA_032313775.1 Urocyon cinereoargenteus | reverse complement strand
AAACCTAACCCTAACCAAAACCCTAAGCCGAACCCTAACCCTAACCCTAACTCTAACCCGAACCCGAACCCTAACCCGAACCCGAACCCTAACCCGAACCCGAACCCCAACCCAAACCCGAACGCGAACCCGAACCCTAACCCTATCCCTAACCTGAACCCTAACCCTAACCCGAACCCTAACACTAACCCTCACTCTAACCCTAAACCAAACCCGAACCCGAACCCTAACCCTAACCCTAACCCGAAGCCTAAACATAACCCTAACCTATCCCTAACCCGAACCCTAACCCTAAACCTAACCCTAACCCGAACCCTAACCCGAACCCGAACCCTAACCCTAAACCGAACCCTAACCCTAACCCGAACCCTAACCCTAACCCTAATCCTAACACTAACCCGAAACCTAACCCGAACCCTAACCCTAACCCTAACCCGAACCCTAACGCTAACCCTAACCCGACCCCTAACCTGAAACCTAACACGAACCCTAACCCTAACGCTAACCCTAACCCTAACCCGAACCCTAACCCTAACCCTAACCCGAACCCTAACCCTAACCCGAAACCTAACCCGAACCCTAACCCGAACCCTAACCCAAACCCGAACCCTAACCCTAACCCGAACCCTAACCCTAAACCGAACCCTAACCCTAACCCTAACCCTAATCCTAACACTAACCCGAACCCTAACCCGAAACCTAACCCTAACCCGAACCCTAACCCGAACCCGAACCCTAACCCTAAACCTAACCCTAACCCTAACCCGAACCCTAACCCGAACCCTAACCCGAACCCTAACCCGAAACCTAACCCTAACCCTAACCTGAACACTAACCCCTAACCCTAACCCGGACCCGAACCCTAACCCGAACCATAAACCTAACCCTAACCCTAACCCTAACCCTAACCCTAACCCCTAACCCTAACCCTAACCCTAACCCTAACCCGAACCCTAACCCTAACCCTAACCCTAACCCTACCCCTAACCCCTAAACCTAACGCCAAACCTAAAACTAACCCGAACCTTAAACCTAACGCTAACCCGAACCCGAAACCTAACCCTAACCCGAATCCTAACCCTAACCCGAACCCTAAACCTAACCCTAAACCTAACCCTAACCCTAAACCTAACCCTAACCCTAACCCTAACCCGAACCCTAACCCGAACCCTAACCCTAACCCGAACCCTAACCCTAACCCGAACCCGAACCCTAACCCCAAACCTAACACTAATCCGAACCCTAACCCTAAACCTAAAACGTACCCTAACTCTAACACTAACCCTAACACGAACCCTAACCCTAACCCGAACACGAACCCAACCCTACCCCGAATTCTAACCCGAACCCTAACCCTAACCCTAACCCGAACCCTAACCCTAACACTAAACCTAACCCTAACCCGAACCCTAACCCTAACCCTAACCCTAACCCTAACCCGAACACTAACCCTAACCCTAACCCGAACCCTAACCCCTAACCCTAACCCGAACCCGAACCCTAACCCTAACCCGAACCCTAACCCTAACCCTAACCCTAACCCTAACACTAACCCGAACCCTAACCCGAACCCTAACCCTAACCCGAAACCTAACCCTAACCCTAACCCGAACCCTAACGCTAACCCGAAACTGAACCCTAACCCTAACCCGAAACCTAACCCTAACCCTAACCCTAACCCTAAACCAAACCCGAACCCTAACCCTAACCCGAACCCTAACCCTAACCCTAACCCTAACCCTAACCCTAACCCTAACCCGAACCCTAACCGTAACCCTAACCCGAAACCTAACCCGAACCCAGCCCTAACCCGAACCCTAACCCTTACCCTAACCTGAACACTAACCGCTAACCCTAACCCGAACCCGAACCCTGACCCAAACCCGAACCCTAACCCGAACCCGAACCCTAACCCGAACCCGAACCCGAACCCTAACACTAACCCTAACCCGAACCCTAACCCTAACCGGAACTCTAACCATAACCCAAACTCTAACCCTAAACCTAACCCTAACCCGAACCCTAACCCTAACCCTAACCCAACCCGAACCCTAAAACGAAACCTAACCCTAATCCTAACCCGAACCCTAACCCTAACCCGAACCCGAACCATAAAACTAACCCGAACCCGAACCCTAACCCGAACCCGAACCCTAACCCGAAACCTAACCATAACCCTAACCCGAAACCTAACCCTAACCCGTACCCTAACCCGAACCCTAACCCGAACCCTAAACCTAACCCTAGCCCGAACCCTAATCCGAACCCTAACCCTAACCCTAACCCGAACCCTAACCCTAACCCTAACCCAAACCCTAAGCCGAAACCTAAACCTAACCCTAACCCAAACCCTAAGCCGAACCCTAACCCTAATCCTAACTCTAACCCGAACCCGAACCCTAACCCGAACCCGACCCCTAACCCGAACCCGAACCCTAACCCAAACCCGAACGCGAACCCGAACCCTAACCCTAACCCTAACCTGAACCCTAACCCTAACCCGAACCCTAACCCTAACCCTCACTCTAACCCTAAACCAAACCCGAACCCGAACCCTAACCCTAACCCTAACCCGAAGCCTAAACATAACCCTAACCCTAACCCTAACCCGAACCCTAACCCTAAACCTAACCCTAACCCGAACCCTAACCCGAACCCGAACCCTAACCCTAACCCGAACCCTAACCCTAACCAGAACCCTAACCCTAAACCTAATCCTAACACTAACCCGAACCCTAACCCGAACCCTAACCCTAACCCGAACCCTAACGCTAACCCTAACCCGACCCCTAACCTGAAACCTAACACTAACCCTAACCCTAACGCTAACCCTAACCCTAACCCTAACCCTAACCCTAACCCTAACCCGAACCCTAACCCTAACCCGAAACCTAACCCTAACCCTAACCCGAACCCTAACGCTAACCCTAAACTGAACCCTAACCCTAAACCTAACCCTAACCCGAACCCTAACTCGAACCCGAACCCTAACCCTAACCCTAACCCGAACCCTAACCCGAACCCTAACCCTAACCCTAACCCTAATCCTAACACTAACCCGAACCCTAACCCGAACCCTAACCCTAACCCTAACCCGAACCCTAACGCTAACCCTAACCTGACCCCTAACCTGAAACCTAACACGAACCCTAACCCTAACGCTAACCCTAACCCTAACCCGAACCCTAACCCTAACCCTAACCCGAACCCTAACCCTAACCCGAAACCTAAAACTAACCCTAACCCGAACCCTAACGCTAACCCGAAACTGAACCCTAACCCTAACCCGAAACCTAACCCTAACCCTAAACCTAACCCTAAACCAAACCCGAACCCTAACCCTAACCCGAACCCTAACCCTAACCCTAAACCTAACCCTAAACCGAACCCTAACCCTAACCCGAACCCGAACCCTGACCCGAACCCGAACCCTAACCCGAACCCGAACCCTAACCCGAACCCGAACCCGAACCCTAACCCTAACCCTAACCCGAACCCTAACCCTAACCGGAACTCTAACCATAACCCAAACTCTAACCCTAAACCTAACCCTAACCCGAACCCTAACCTTAACCCTAACCCGAACCCGAACCCTAAACCGAAACCTAACCCTAATCCTAACCCGAACCCTAACCCTAACCCGAACCCGAACCATAAAACTAACCCGAACCCGAACCCTAACCCGAACCCGAACGCTAACCCGAAACCTAACCATAACCCTAACCCGAACCCTAACCCTAACCCGTACCCTAACCCGAACCCTAAACCGAACCCTAACCCTAACCCTAGCCCGAACCCTAATCCGAAACCTAACCCTAACCCTAACCCGAACCCTAACCCTAACCCTAACCCAAACCCTAAGCCGAAACCTAAACCTAACCCTAACCCAAACCCTAAGCCGAACCCTAACCCTAACCCTAACTCTAACCCGAACCCGAACCCTAACCCGAACCTGAACCCTAACCCGAACCCGAACCCTAACCCAAACCCGAACGCGAACCCGAACCCTAACCCTCACTCTAACCCTAAACCCTAACCCGAACCCGAACCCTAACCCTAACCCTAACCCGAAGCCTAAACATAACCCTAACCCTAACCCTAACCCGAACCCTAACCCTAAACCTAACCCTAACCCGAACCCTAACCCGAACCCGAACCCTAACCCTAACCCGAACCCTAACCCTAACCCGAACCCTAACCCTAACCCTAATCCTAACACTAACCCGAACCCTAACCCGAACCCTAACCCTAACCCTAACCCGAACCCTAACGCTAACCCTAACCCGACCCCTAACCTGAAACCTAACACGAACCCTAACCCTAACGCTAACCCTAACCCTATCCCGAACCCTAAACCTAACCCTAACCCGAACCCTAACCCTAACCCGAAACCTAACCCTAACCCTAACCCGAACCGTAACGCTAACCCAAAACTGAACCCTAACCCTAAACCTAACCCTAACCCGAACCCTAACCCGAATCCGAACCCTAACCCTAACCCGAACCCTAACCCGAACCCGAACCCTAACCCTAACCCTAATCCTAACGCTAACCCTAACCCGACCCCTAACCTGAAACCTAACACGAACCCTAACCCTAACGCTAACCCTAACCCTAACCCGAACCCTAACCCTAATCCTAACCCTAACCCGAACCCTAACCCGAACCCTAACCCTAACCCTAACCCGAACCCTAACGCTAACCGTAACCCGACCCCTAACCTGAAACCTAACACGAACCCTAATCCTAACGCTAACCCTAACCCTAACCCGAACCCTAACCCTAACCCGAACCCGAACCCTAACCCTAACCCGAAACCTAACCCTAACCCTAACCCGAACCCTAACGCTAACCCGAAACTGAACCCTAACCCTAACCCGAAACCTAACCCGAACCCAACCCAAACCCGAACCCTAACCCTAACCCGAACCCTAACCCGAACCCGAACCCTAACCCTAACCCTAATCCGAAACCTAAACCTAACCCGAACCCTAACCCTAAACCGAACCCGAACCCTAACCCTAACCCAACCCTAACCCTAACCCGAACCCTAATCCTAACCCTAACCCTAACCCTAAACCTAACCCGAACCCTAACCCTAACCCTAACAAGAACTCTAGCCCGAACCCAAACCATAACCCTAACCTGAACACTAACCCCTAACCCTAACCGAACCCGAACCCTTGCCCGAACCCGAACCCTAAACCTAACCTTAACCCTAACCCTAACCCCTAACCCTAACCCGAACCCTAACCCTAACCCTAACCCTAACCCTAACACTAACCCTAACTCTAACCCGAACACTAACCCTTAACCTAACCCTAAACCTAACCCTAACCCTAACCCGAATCCTAATCCTAAGCCTAACCCGAAACCTAACCCGAACCCTAACCAGAAACCTAACCCTAACCCTAACCCTAACCCTAACCCTAACCCGAACCCTAACCCTAACCCGAACCCTAACCCGAACCCTAACCCGAACCCTAACCCTAACCCTAACCTGACCCCTAAACCGAACCCTAACACGAACCCTAACCCTAAACCTAACCCTAACCCGAACCCTAACCCTAACCCTAACCCGAACCCTAACCCTAAACCGAAACCTAAACCTAACCCTAACCCGAAACCTAACCCTAACCCGAACCCGAACCCTAACCCTAACCCGAACCCTAACCCGAACCCAACCCTAACCGGAACCCTAACCCTAACCCTAACCCTAACCCTAACCAGAACTCTAAACCTAACCCTAACTCTAACCCTAAACCTAACCCTAACCCGAAACCTAAACCTAACCCGAACCCGAACCCGAACCGTAAACCGAAACCTAACCCTAACCCTAACCTGAACCCTAACCCTAACCCGAACCCGAACCATAAACCTAACCCGAAACCAAACCCGAACCCTAACCCGAACCCTAACCCGAACCCTAACCCTAACCGTAACCCTAACCCGAACCCTAACCCTAAACCTAACCCTAAACCTAACCCTAACCCTAACCCGAATCCTAACCCGAAACCTAACCCTAACCCTAACCCGAACCCTAACCCTAACCCTAACCCGAACCCGAACCCTAACCCGAACCCGAACCCTTACCCGAAACCTAACCCTAACCCTAACCCGAACCCTAACCCTAACCCGAACCCGATCCCGAACCCTAACCCAAACCCGAACCCGAACCCTAACCCGAACCCTAACCCTAACCCTAACCCGAACCCTAATCCGAACCCTAACCCTAACCCTAACCCGAACCTTAACCCTAAACCTAACCCTAACACGAACCCTAACCCTAAACCTAACTCTAACCCAAACCTAACCCTAACCCGAACCCTAACCCTAACCCTAACCCGAACCCTAACCCGAACCCAAACCCGAACCCTAACCCTAACCCTAACACTAACCCTAACCCGAACACTAACCCTAACCCGAACCCTAACCCTAACACTAACCCTAACCCGAAACTTAACCCGAAACCTAACCCGAACCCTAACCCTAACCCTGACCTGACCCGTAACCCGAACCCTAACACGAACCCTAACCCTAAACCTAACCCTAAACCGAACCCTAACCCTAACCCTAACCCGAACCCTAACCCTAAACCGAAACCTAACCCTAAACCTAACCCGAACCCTAACCCTAACCCGAACCCGAACCCTAACCGTAAACCGAAACCTAACCCGAACCCAACGCGAACCCGAACCCTAACCCTAACACTAACCCTAACCCTAACCCTAACCCTAACTCGAAACCTAAACCTAACCCGAAACCTAACCCTAAACCTAACCCGAACCCTGACCCTAACACTAACCCGAACCCTAACCGTAACCCGAACCCTAACCCTAACCCTAACCCGAAACCTAACCCTACCCCGAACCCTAACCCTAAACCTAACACGAACCCTAACCCAAACCCTAAACCTACCCTAACCTGAACACTAACCCCTAAACCTAACCCGAACCCGAACCCTGACCCGAACCCGAACCAGAACCCTAACCCTAACCCTAACCCGAACCCTAACCCTAACCCTAACCCTAACCCTAACCCTAACCGGAACTCTAACCCTAACCCAAACTCTAACCCTAAACCTAACCCTAGCCCGAACCCTAACCCTAACCCTAACCGGAACCCTAACCCTAACGCTAACCCGAACCCGAACCCTAACCCCTTACCCGAATCCTAACACTAAACCGAACCCTAACCAGAACCCGTACACTAACCCGAACTCGAACCCTAACCCGAACCCTAACCCTTAACCGAACCCGAAACCTACCCCTAAACCTAACCCTAACCGTAACCCTAACCCTAACCCTAACCCTAACCCGAACCCTTACCCGAACCCTAACCCTAACCCTAACCCTAACCCGTACCTTAACCCGAACCCTAAACCTAACCCTAACCCGAACCCGAACCCTAACCCGAACCCGAACCCTAACCCGAACCCTTACCCTAACCCTAACCCGAACCCTAACTCGAACCCTAACCCTAAACCAAACCGAACACTAACCCTAACCCTAACCCAAAACCTAACCCGAACCTAACCCCTAAACCTAACCCTAACCCTAACCCGAACCCGAACCCGAACCCTAACCCTAACCTGAAACCTAACCCTAACCCTAACACGAACCCTAATCCCTAACCCGAACCCGAACCCGTACCCTAATCCTAACCCGAACCCTAACCCTAACCCGAACCCTAACCCGAACCCTAACCCGAACCCTAACCCTAAACCTAACCCTAACCCTAACCCTAACACTAACCCTAACCCTAACCCGAACCCTAACCCTAACCCTAACTCTAACCCGAACCCGAACCCTAACCCGAACCTGAATCCTAACCCGAACCCGAACCCTAACCCAAACCCGAACGCGAACCCGAACCCTAACCCTCACTCTAACCCTAAACCCTAACCCGAACCCGAACCCTAACCCTAACCCTAACCCGAAGCCTAAACATAACCCTAACCCTAACCCTAACCCGAACCCTAACCCTAAACCTAACCCTAACCCGAACCCTAACCCGAACCCGAACCCTAACCCGAACACTAACCCTAACCCTAACCCTAATCCTAACACTAACCCGAACCCTAACCCGAACCCTAACCCTAACCCTAACCCGAACCCTAACGCTAACCCTAACCCGACCCCTAACCTGAAACCTAACACGAACCCTAACCCTAACGCTAACCCTAACCCTAACCCGAACCCTAAACCTAACCCTAACCCGAACCCTAACCCTAACCCGAAACCTAACCCTAACCCTAACCCGAACCCTAACGCTAACCCGAAACTGAACCCTAACCCTAAACCTAACCCTAACCCGAACCCTAACCCGAATCCGAACCCTAACCCTAACCCGAACCCTAACCCGAACCCGAACCCTAACCCTAACCCTAATCCTAACGCTAACCCTAACCCGACCCCTAACCTGAAACCTAACACGAACCCTAACCCTAACGCTAACCCTAAACCTAACCCGAACCCTAACCCTAACCCTAACCCTAACCCGAACCCTAACCCTAACCCTAACCCGAACCCTAACGCTAACCGTAACCCGACCCCTAACCTGAAACCTAACACGAACCCTAACCCTAACGCTAACCCTAACCCTAACCCGAACCCTAACCCTAACCCTAACCCTAACCCTAACCCGAACCCTAACCCTAACCCGAAACCTAACCCTAACCCTAACCCGAACCATAACGCTAACCCGAAACTGAACCCTAACCCTAACCCGAAACCTAACCCTAACCCGAACCCTAACCATAACCCTAACCCTAATCCGAAACCTAAACCTAACCCGAACCCTAACCCTAAACCGAACCCGAACCCTAACCCTAACCCTAACCCTAACCCGAACCCTAATCCTAACCCTAACCCTAACCCTAAACCTATCCCGAACCCTAACCCTAACCCTAACCAGAACTCTAACCCGAACCCAAACCATAACACTAACCTGAACACTAACCCCTAACCCTAACCCGAACCCGAACCCTTGCCCTAACCCGAACCCTAAACCTAACCTTAAACCTAACCCTAACCCCTAACCCTAACACGAACCCTAACCCTAACCCAAACCCTAACACTAACCCTAACTCTAACCCGAACCCTAACCCTTAACCTAACCCTAAACCTAACCCTAACCCTAACCCGAAACCTAATCCTAAGCCTAACCCGAAACCTAACCCGAACCCTAACCAGAACCCTAACCCTAACCCTAACCCTAACCCTAACCCTAACCCGAACCCAAACCCTAACCCGAACCCTAACCGTAACCCTAACCCTAACCCGAACCCTAACCCGAACCCTAACCCGAACCCTAACCCTAACCCTAACCTGACCCCTAAACCGAACCCTAACACGAACCCTAACCCTAAACCTAACCCTAACCCGAACCCTAACCCTAACCCTAACCCGAACCCTAACCCTAAACCGAAACCTAAACCTAACCCTAAACCGAACCCTATCCCTAACCCGAACCCGAACCCTAACCCTAACCCGAACCCTAACCCGAACCCAACCCTAACCGGAACCCTAACCCTAACCCTAACCCTAACCCTAACCGGAACTCTAAACCTAACCCTAACTCTAACCCTAAACCTAACCCTAACCCGAACCCTAAACCTAACACGGACCCGAACCCGAACCGTAAACCGAAACCTAACCCTAACCCTAACCTGAACCCTAACCCTAACCCGAACCCGAACCATAAACCTAACCCGAAACCAAACCCGAACCCTAACCCGAACCCTAACCCGAAACCTAACCCTAACCGTAACCCTAACCCGAACCCTAACCCTAAACCTAACCCTAAACCTAACCCTAACCCTAACCCGAATCCTAACCCGAAACCTAACCCTAACCCTAACCCGAACCCTAACCCTAACCCTAACCCGAACCCGAACCCTAACCCGAACCCGAACCCTTACCCGAAACCTAACCCTAACCCTAACCCGAACCCTAACCCTAACCCGAACCCGATCCCGAACCCTAACCCGAACCCGAACCCGAACCCTAACCCGAACCCTAACCCTAACCCTAACCCGAACCCTAATCCGAACCCTAACCCTAACCCTAACCCGAACCCTAACCCTAACCCTAACCCAAACCCTAAGCCGAACCCTAAACCTAACCCTAAACCTAACCCTAAACCGAAACCTAACCCTAACCCTAAACCTAACCCGAACCCGAACCCTAACCCGAACCCTAACCCGAACCCGAACCCTAACCCAAACCCGAACCCGAACCCGAACCCTAACCCTAACCCGAACCCTAACCTTAACCCTAAACCTAACCCTAACCCGAACCCTAACCCTAAACCTAACTCTAACCCAAACCTAACCCTAACCCGAACCCTAACCCTAACCCGAACCCGAACCCTAACCCGAACCCAAACCCGAACCCTAACCCTAACCCTAACACTAACCCTAACCCGAACACTAACCCTAACCCTAACCCTAACCCTAACACTAACCCTAACCCGAACACTAACCCTAACCCGTACCCTAACCCTAACCCTAACCCTAACCCTAACCCTAACCGGAACTCTAACCCTAACCCAAAGTCTAACCCTAAACCTAACCCTAACCCGAACCCTAACCCTAACCCGAAACCGAACCCGAACCCTAAACCTAAACCTAACCCTAACCCTAACCCGAACCCTAACCCAACCCGAACCCTAACGATAAAACTAACTCGAACCCTAACCCGAACCCTAACCCGAACACTAACCCGAACCATAAACCGAACCCTACCCCTAACCCTAACCCGAACCCTAACCCTAACCCTAACCCTAACCCTTACCCCTAAACCTAACCCCAAACCTAACCCTAACCCTAACCGTAACCGTAACCCGAACCCGAACCCTAACCCTAACCCGAACCCTAACCCTAACCCGAACCCGAACCCTAAACCTAACCCTAACCCGAACCCGAACCCAAACCCTAACCCTAACCCGAAACCGAACCCGAACCCTAAACCTAAACCTAACCCTACCCCTAACCCGAACCCTAACCCTACCCCGAACCCTAACCCTAAACCTAACACGAACCCTAACCCAAACCCTAAACCTTACCCTAACCTGAACACTAACCCCTAAACCTAACCCGAACCCGAACCCTGACCCGAACCCGAACCAGAACCCTAACCCTAACCCTAACCCGAACCCTAACCCTAACCCTAACCCTAACCCTAACCCTAACCGGAACTCTAACCCTAACCCAAACTCTAACCCTAAACCTAACCCTAACCCAAACCCTAACCCTAACCCTAACCGGAACCCTAACCCTAACGCTAACCCGAACCCGAACCCTAACCCCTTACCCGAATCCTAACACTAAACCGAACCCTAACCAGAAACCGTACACTAACCCGAACTCGAACCCTAACCCGAACCCTAACCCTTAACCGAACCCGAAACCTACCCCTAAACCTAACACTAACCGTAACCCTAACCCTAACCCGAACCCGAACCCTTACCCGAACCCTAACCCTAACCCTAACCCTAACCCGTACCTTAACCCGAACCCTAAACCTAACCCTAACCCGAACCCGAACCCTAACCCGAACCCGAACCCTAACCCGAACCCTTACCCTAACCCTAACCCGAACCCTAACTCGAACCCTAACCCTAAACCAAACCGAACACTAACCCTAACCCTAACCCAAAACCTAACCCGAACCTAACCCCTAAACCTAACCCTAACCCTAACCCGAACCCGAACCCGAACCCTAACCCTATCCTGAACCCTAACCCTAACCCTAACACGAACCCTAATCCCTAACCCGAACCCGAACCCGTACCCTAATCCTAACCCGAACCCTAACCCTAACCCGAACCCTAACCCGAACCCTAACCCGAACCCTAACCCTAAACCTAACCCTAACCCTAACCCTAACACTAACCCTAACCCTGACCCGAACCCTAACCCTAACCCGAACCCTAACCCGAACCCTACAACTAACCCTAACCCGAACCCGAACCCTAAACCGAAACATAACCCTAACCCTAACCCGAACCCTAACCCTAAACCGAACACGAACCCTAACCCTAACCCGAACCCTAACCCAAACCCTAACCTGAACCCTAACCCGAACCCTAACCCGAACCCTAACCCGAACACTAACCCTAACCCTAACCCGAACCCTAACCCGAACCCTAACCCTAACCCTTACCAGAACCCTAACCCGAACCCAAACCATAACCCTAACCTGAACACTAACCGCTAACCCTAACCCGAACCCGAACCCTTACCCTAAACCTAACCCTAAACCTAACCCAAACTGAACCCTAACCCTAACCCTAACCCGAACCCTAACCCAAACCCTAACCAGAACCCTAACCTTAACCCTAACCCTAACCTGAACCCTAACCCTAACCCGAACCCTAACCCTAAACCTAACACAAACCCTAACCCGAACCCTAACCCGAACCCTAACCCAACCCTAACCCTAACTATACCTGACCCCTAACCCGAACCCTAACACGAACCCTAACAATAAACCTAACCCTAACCCGAACCCTAACCCTAACCCTAACCCGAACCCTAACCCTAACCCGAAACCTAACCCTAACCCTAACCCGAACCCTAAAACTAACCCGAACCCGAACCCTAACCCTAACCCGAAACCTAACCCGAACCCAACCCTAACCCGAACACTAACCCTAACCCTAACCCTAACCCTAACCCTAACCCGAAACCTAAACCTAACACGAAACCAAACCCTAAACCTAACACGAACCCTAACCCTAACACTAACCCGAACCCTAACCGTAACCCGAACCCTAACGCTAACCCTAACCCGAACCCTAACCCTAACCCGAACCCTAACCCTAACCCTAACCCGAACCCTAACCCGAAACCTAACCCTAACCCTAACCTGAACACTAACCCCTAACCCTAACCCGAACCCGAACCCTTACCCGAACCCGAAACCTAACCCTAACCCGAACCCGAACCCAAACCCTAAACCGAACCCGAACCCGAACCCTAACCCTAACCCTAACCCGAACCCTAACCCTAACCCTATCCTAACCCTAACCCTAACCGGAACTCTAACCCTAACCCTAACTCTAACCCTAAACCTAACCCTAACCCGAACCCTAACCCTAACCCGAACCCGAACCCGAACCGTAAACCGAAACCTAAACCTAACCCTAACCAGAACCCTAACCCTAACCCGAACCCGAACCATAAACCTAACCCGACACCAAACCCGAAACCTAACCCGAACCCTAACCCGAACCCTAACCCTAACCGTAACCCTAACCCGAACCCTAACCCTAAAACTAACCCTAACACGAACCCTACCCCTAACCCTAACCCGAACCCTAACCCTAACCCAAAACCTAACCCTAACCCTAACCCGAACCCTAACCCTAACCCGAACCCGAACCCTAACCCTAACCCGAAACCTAACCCGAACCCAACCCTAACCCGAACCCTAACCCTAACCCTAACCCTAACCCTAACCCTAACCCGAAACCTAAACCTAACCCGAACCCTAACCCTAAACCTAACCCGAACCCTAACCCTAACACTAACCCGAACCCTAACCGTAACCCGAACCCTAACGCTAACCCTAACCCGAACCCTAACCCTAACCCGAACCCTAACCCTAACCCTAACCTGAACCCTAAACCGAACCCTAACCCTAAACCTAACCTGAACACTAACCCCTAAACCTAACCCGAACCCGAACCTTACCCGAACCCGAAACCTAACCCTAACCCGAACCCGAACCCAAACCCTAACCCGAACCCGAACCCGAAACCTAACCCTAACCCTAACCCGAACCCTAACCCTAACCCTATCCTAACCCTAACCCTAACCGGAACTCTAACCCTAACCCTAACTCTAACCCTAAACCTAACCCTAACCCGAACCCTAACCCTAACCCGAACCCGAACCCGAACCGTAAACCGAAACCTAAACCTAACCCTAACCCGAACCCTAACCCTAACCCGAACCCGAACCATAAACCTAACCCGAAACCAAACCCGAACCCTAACACGAACCCTAACCCGAACCCTAACCCTAACCGTAACCCTAACCCGAACCCTAACCCTAAACCTAACCCTAAACCTAACCCTAACCCTAACCCGAATCCTAACCCGAACCCTAACCCTAACCCTAACCCGAACCCTAACCCGACACCTAATCCTAACCCTAACCTGAACACTAACACCTAACCCTAACCTGAACCCGAACCCTAACACGAACCATAAACCTAAACCTAACCCCAACCCTAATCCTAACCCTAACCCTAACCCTAACCCCTAACCCTAACCCTAACCCTAACCCGAACCCTAACCCTAACCCGAACCCGAACCCTAACCCTAACCCGAAACCTAACCCGAACCCAACCCTAACCCGAACCCTAACCCTAACCCTAACCCGAAACCAAACCCTAACCCGAACCCGAACCCGAACCCTAACCCTAACCCTAACCCGAACCCTAACCCTAACCCTAACCCTAACCCGTACCCTAACCCTAACCCTAACCCTAACCCTAACCCTAACCGGAACTCTAACCCTAACCCAAAGTCTAACCCTAAACCTAACCCTAACCCGAACCCTAACCCTAACCCGAAACCGAACCCGAACCCTAAACCTAAACCTAACCCTAACCCTAACCCGAACCCTAACCCAACCCGAACCCTAACGATAAAACTAACCCGAACCCTAACCCGAACCCTAACCCGAACACTAACCCGAACCATAAACCGAACCCTACCCCTAACCCTAACCCGAACCCTAACCCTAACCCTAACCCTAACCCTTACCCCTAAACCTAACCCCAAACCTAACCCTAACCCTAACCGTAACCGTAACCCGAACCCGAACCCTAACCCTAACCCGAACCCTAACCCTAACCCGAACCCGAACCCTAAACCTAACCCTAACCCGAACCCGAACCCAAACCCTAACCCTAACCCGAAACCGAACCCGAACCCTAAACCTAAACCTAACCCTAACCCTAACCCGAACCCTAACCCTACCCCGAACCCTAACCCTAAACCTAACACGAACCCTAACCCAAACCCTAAACCTTACCCTAACCTGAACACTAACCCCTAAACCTAACCCGAACCCGAACCCTGACCCGAACCCGAACCAGAACCCTAACCCTAACCCTAACCCGAACCCTAACCCTAAACCTAACCCTAACCCTAACCCTAACCGGAACTCTAACCCTAACCCAAACTCTAACCCTAAACCTAACCCTAACCCGAACCCTAACCCTAACCCTAACCGGAACCCTAACCCTAACGCTAACCCGAACCCGAACCCTAACCCCTTACCCGAATCCTAACACTAAACCGAACCCTAACCAGAACCCGTACACTAACCCGAACTCGAACCCTAACCCGAACCCTAACCCTTAACCGAACCCGAAACCTACCCCTAAACCTAACACTAACCGTAACCCTAACCCTAACCCGAACCCGAACCCTTACCCGAACCCTAACCCTAACCCTAACCCTAACCCGTACCTTAACCCGAACCAAAAACCTAACCCTAACCCGAACCCGAACCCTAACCCGAACCCGAACCCTAACCCGAACCCTTACCCTAACCCTAACCCGAACCCTAACTCGAACCCTAACCCTAAACCAAACCGAACACTAACCCTAACCCTAACCCAAAACCTAACCCGAACCTAACCCCTAAACCTAACCCTAACCCTAACCCGAACCCGAACCCGAACCCTAACCCTATCCTGAACCCTAACCCTAACCCTAACACGAACCCTAATCCCTAACCCGAACCCGAACCCGTACCCTAATCCTAACCCGAACCCTAACCCTAACCCGAACCCTAACCCGAACCCTAACCCGAACCCTAACCCTAAACCTAACCCTAACCCTAACCCTAACACTAACCCTAACCCTGACCCGAACCCTAACCCTAACCCGAACCCTAACCCGAACCCTACAACTAACCCTAACCCGAACCCGAACCCTAAACCGAAACATAACCCTAACCCTAACCCGAACCCTAACCCTAAACCGAACACGAACCCTAACCCTAACCCGAACCCTAACCCAAACCCTAACCTGAACCCTAACCCGAACCCTAACCCGAACCCTAACCCGAACACTAACCCTAACCCTAACCCGAACCCTAACCCGAACCCTAACCCTAACCCTTACCAGAACCCTAACCCGAACCCAAACCATAACCCTAACCTGAACACTAACCGCTAACCCTAACCCGAACCCGAACCCTTACCCTAAACCTAACCCTAAACCTAACCCAAACTGAACCCTAACCCTAACCCTAACCCGAACCCTAACCCAAACCCTAACCAGAACCCTAACCTTAACCCTAACCCTAACCTGAAACCTAACCCTAACCCGAACCCTAACCCTAACCCTAACACAAACCCTAACCCAAACCCTAACCCGAACCCTAACCCAACCCTAACCCTAACTATACCTGACCCCTAACCCGAACCCTAACACGAACCCTAACAATAAACCTAACCCTAACCCGAACCCTAACCCTAACCCTAACCCGAACCCTAACCCTAACCCGAAACCTAACCCTAACCCTAACCCGAACCCTAAAACTAACCCGAACCCGAACCCTAACCCTAACACGAAACCTAACCCGAACCCAACCCTAACCCGAACACTAACCCTAACCCTAACCCTAACCCTAACCCTAACCCGAAACCTAAACCTAACCCGAAACCAAACCCTAAACCTAACACGAACCCTAACCCTAACACTAACCCGAACCCTAACCGTAACCCGAACCCTAACGCTAACCCTAACCCGAACCCTAACCCTAACCCGAACCCTAACCCTAACCCTAACCCGAACCCTAACCCGAAACCTAACCCTAACCCTAACCTGAACACTAACCCCTAACCCTAACCCGAACCCGAACCCTTACCCGAACCCGAAACCTAACCCTAACCCGAACCCGAACCCAAACCCTAAACCGAACCCGAACCCGAACCCTAACCCTAACCCTAACCCGAACCCTAACCCTAACCCTATCCTAACCCTAACCCTAACCGGAACTCTAACCCTAACCCTAACTCTAACCCTAAACCTAACCCTAACCCGAACCCTAACCCTAACCCGAACCCGAACCCGAACCGTAAACCGAAACCTAAACCTAACCCTAACCAGAACCCTAACCCTAACCCGAACCCGAACCATAAACCTAACCCGACACCAAACCCGAAACCTAACCCGAACCCTAACCCGAACCCTAACCCTAACCGTAACCCTAACCCGAACCCTAACCCTAAAACTAACCCTAACACGAACCCTAACCCTAACCCTAACCCGATCCCTAACCCTAACCCAAAACCTAACCCTAACCCTAACCCGAACCCTAACCCTAACCCGAACCCGAACCCTAACCCTAACCCGAAACCTAACCCGAACCCAACCCTAACCCGAACCCTAACCCTAACCCTAACCCTAACCCTAACCCTAACCCGAAACCTAAACCTAACCCGAACCCTAACCCTAAACCTAACCCGAACCCTAACCCTAACACTAACCCGAACCCTAACCGTAACCCGAACCCTAACGCTAACCCTAACCCGAACCCTAACCCTAACCCGAACCCTAACCCTAACCCTAACCTGAACCCTAAACCGAACCCTAACCCTAAACCTAACCTGAACACTAACCCCTAAACCTAACCCGAACCCGAACCTTACCCGAACCCGAAACCTAACCCTAACCCGAACCCGAACCCAAACCCTAACCCGAACCCAAACCCGAAACCTAACCCTAACCCTAACCCGAACCCTAACCCTAACCCTATCCTAACCCTAACCCTAACCGGAACTCTAACCCTAACCCTAACTCTAACCCTAAACCTAACCCTAACCCGAACCCTAACCCTAACCCGAACCCGAACCCGAACCGTAAACCGAAACCTAAACCTAACCCTAACCCGAACCCTAACCCTAACCCGAACCCGAACCATAAACCTAACCCGAAACCAAACCCGAACCCTAACACGAACCCTAACCCGAACCCTAACCCTAACCGTAACCCTAACCCGAACCCTAACCCTAAACCTAACCCTAAACCTAACCCTAACCCTAACCCGAATCCTAACCCGAACCCTAACCCTAACCCTAACCCGAACCCTAACCCGACACCTAATCCTAACCCTAACCTGAACACTAACACCTAACCCTAACCTGAACCCGAACCCTAACACGAACCATAAACCTAACCCTAACCCCAACCCTAATCCTAACCCTAACCCTAACCCTAACCCCTAACCCTAACCCTAACCCTAACCCGAACCCTAACCCTAACCCGAACCCGAACCCTAACCCTAACCCGAAACCTAACCCGAACCCAACCCTAACCCGAACCCTAACCCTAACCCTAACCCGAAACCAAACCCTAACCCGAACCCGAACCCGAACCCTAACCCTAACCCTAACCCGAACCCTAACCCTAACCCTAACCCTAACCCGTACCCTAACCCTAACCCTAACCCTAACCCTAACCCTAACCGGAACTCTAACCCTAACCCAAAGTCTAACCCTAAACCTAACCCTAACCCGAACCCAAACCCTAACCCGAAACCGAACCCGAACCCTAAACCTAAACCTAACCCTAACCCTAACCCGAACCCTAACCCAACCCGAACCCTAACGATAAAACTAACCCGAACCCTAACCCGAACCCTAACCCGAACACTAACCCGAACCATAAACCGAACCCTACCCCTAACCCTAACCCGAACCCTAACCCTAACCCTAACCCTAACCCTTACCCCTAAACCTAACCCCAAACCTAACCCTAACCCTAACCGTAACCGTAACCCGAACCCGAACCCTAACCCTAACCCGAACCCTAACCCTAACCCGAACCCGAACCCTAAACCTAACCCTAACCCGAACCCGAACCCAAACCCTAACCCTAACCCTAAACCGAACCCTAACCCTAACCCTAACCCTAACCCGAACCCTAAACCGAACCCTAACCCGAACCCTAAACCTAACCCTAACCTGACCCCTAACCCGAAACCTAACACGAACCCTAACCCTAAACCTAACCCTAACCCGAACCCTAACCCTAACCCGAACCCGAACCCTAACCCTAACCCGAAACCTAACCATAACCCTAACCCGAACCCTAACCCTAACCCGAACCCGAACCCTAAACCTAACCCGAAACCTAACCCGAACCCAACCCTAACCCGAACCCTAACCCTAACCCTAACCCTAACCCTAACCCTAACCGGAACTCTAAACCTAACCCTAACTCTAACCCTAAACCTAACCCTAACCCGAACCCTAAACCTAACCCGAACCCGAACCGTAAACCGAAACCTAACCCTAACCCTAACCCGAACCCTAACCCTAACCCGAACCCGAACCATAAACCTAACCCGAAACCAAACCCGAACCCTAACCCGAACCCTAACCCGAACCCTAACCCTAACCGTAACCCTAACCCGAAACCTAACCCTAAACCTAACCCTAAACCTAACCCTAACCCTAACCCGAATCCTAACCCGAAACCTAACCCTAACCCTAAACCTAACCCGAACCTTAACCCTAACCCTAACCCGAACCCGAAGCCTAACCCGAACCCGAAACCTTACCCGAAACCTAACCCTAACCCTAACCCTAACCCTAACCCGAAACCTAACCCTAACCCTAACTCTAACCCGAACCCGAACCCTAACCCGAACCTGAATCCTAACCCGAAACCGAACCCTAACCCAAACCCGAACGCGAACCCGAACCCTAACCCTCACTCTAACCCTAAACCCTATCCCGAACCCGAACCCTAACCCTAACCCTAACCCGAAGCCTAAACATAACCCTAACCCTAACCCTAACCCGAACCCTAACCCTAAACCTAACCCTAACCCGAACCCTAACCCGAACCCGAACCCTAACCCTAACCCTAACCCTAACCCGAACCCTAACCCTAACCCTAACCCTAACCCTAACCCTAACCGGAACTCTAAACCTAACCCTAACTCTAACCCTAAACCTAACCCTAACCCGAACCCTAAACCTAACCCGAACCCGAACCGTAAACCGAAACCTAACCCTAACCCTAACCCGAACCCTAACCCTAACCCGAACCCGAACCATAAACCTAACCCGAAACCAAACCCGAACCCTAACCCGTACCCTAACCCGAACCCTAACCCTAACCGTAACCCTAACCCGAAACCTAACCCTAAACCTAACCCTAAACCTAACCCTAACCCTAACCCGAATCCTAACCCGAAACCTAACCCTAACCCTAAACCTAACCCGAACCTTAACCCTAACCCTAACCCGAACCCGAAGCCTAACCCGAACCCGAACCTTACCCGAAACCTAACCCTAACCCTAACCCTAACCCTAACCCGAAACCTAACCCTAACCCTAACTCTAACCCGAACCCGAACCCTAACCCGAACCTGAATCCTAACCCGAACCCGAACCCTAACCCAAACCCGAACGCGAACCCGAACCCTAACCCTCACTCTAACCCTAAACTCTATCCCGAACCCGAACCCTAACCCTAACCCTAACCCGAAGCCTAAACATAACCCTAACCCTAACCCTAACCCGAACCCTAACCCTAAACCTAACCCTAACCCGAACCCTAACCCGAACCCGAACCCTAACCCGAACACTAACCCTAACCCTAACCCTAATCCTAACACTAACCCGAACCCTAACCCGAACCCTAACCCTAACCCTAACCCGAACCCTAACGCTAACCCTAACCCGACCCCTAACCTGAAACCTAACACGAACCCTAACCCTAACGCTAACCCTAACCCTAACCCGAACCCTAAACCTAACCCTAACCCGAACCCTAACCCTAACCCGAAACCTAACCCTAACCCTAACCCGAACCCTAACGCTAACCCGAAACTGAACCCTAACCCTAAACCTAACCCTAACCCGAACCCTAACCCGAATCCGAACCCTAACCCTAACCCGAACCCTAACCCGAACCCGAACCCTAACCCTAACCCTAATCCTAACGCTAACCCTAACCCGACCCCTAACCTGAAACCTAACACGAACCCTAACCCTAACGCTAACCCTAAACCTAACCCGAACCCTAACCCTAACCCTAACCCTAACCCGAACCCTAACCCTAACCCTAACCCGAACCCTAACGCTAACCGTAACCCGACCTCTAACCTGAAACCTAACACGAACCCTAACCCTAACGCTAACCCTAACCCTAACCCGAACCCTAACCCTAACCCTAACCCGAACCCTAACCCTAACCCGAAACCTAACCCTAACCCTAACCCGAACCCTAACGCTAACCCGAAACTGAACCCTAACCCTAACCCGAAACCTAACCCGAACCCAACCCAAACCCGAACCCTAACCCTAACCCGAACCCTAACCATAACCCTAACCCTAATCCGAAACCTAAACCTAACCCGAACCCTAACCCTAAACCGAACCCGAACCCTAACCCTAACCCTAACCCTAACCCTAACCCGAACCCTAATCCTAACCCTAACCCTAACCCTAAACCTATCCCGAACCCTAACCCTAACCCTAACCAGAACTCTAACCCGAACCCAAACCATAACACTAACCTGAACACTAACCCCTAACCCTAACCCGAACCCGAACCCTTGCCCTAACCCGAACCCTAAACCTAACCTTAACCCTAACCCTAACCCCTAACCCTAACACGAACCCTAACCCTAACCCAAACCCTAACACTAACCCTAACTCTAACCCGAACCCTAACCCTTAACCTAACCCTAAACCTAACCCTAACCCTAACCCGAAACCTAATACTAAGCCTAACCCGAAACCTAACCCGAACCCTAACCAGAACCCTAACCCTAACCCTAACCCTAACCCTAACCCTAACCCGAACCCTAACCCTAACCCGAACCCTAACCGTAACCCTAACCCTAACCCGAACCCTAACCCGAACCCTAACCCGAACCCTAACCCTAACCCTAACCTGACCCCTAAACCGAACCCTAACACGAACCCTAACCCTAAACCTAACCCTAACCCGAACCCTAACCCTAACCCTAACCCGAACCCTAACCCTAAACCGAAACCTAAACCTAACCCTAACCCGAACCCTAACCCTAACCCGAACCCGAACCCTAACCCTAACCCGAACCCTAACCCGAACCCAACCCTAACCGGAACCCTAACCCTAACCCTAACCCTAACCCTAACCCTAACCGGAACTCTAAACCTAACCCTAACTCTAACCCTAAACCTAACCCTAACCCGAACCCTAAACCTAACCCGAACCCGAACCCGAACCGTAAACCGAAACCTAACCCTAACCCTAACCTGAACCCTAACCCTAACCCGAAACCGAACCATAAACCTAACCCGAAACCAAACCCGAACCCTAACCCGAACCCTAACCCGAAACCTAACCCTAACCGTAACCCTAACCCGAACCCTAACCCTAAACCTAACCCTAAACCTAACCCTAACCCTAACCCGAATCCTAACCCGAAACCTAACCCTAACCCTAACCCGAACCCTAACCCTAACCCTAACCCGAACCCGAACCCTAACCCGAACCCGAACCCTTACCCGAAACCTAACCCTAACCCTAACCCGAACCCTAACCCTAACCCGAACCCGATCCCGAACCCTAACCCGAACCCGAACCCGAACCCTAACCCGAACCCTAACCCTAACCCTAACCCGAACCCTAATCCGAACCCTAACCCTAACCCTAACCCGAACCCTAACCCTACCCTAACCCAAACCCTAAGCCGAACCCTAAACCTAACCCTAAACCTAACCCTAAACCGAAACCTAACCCTAACCCTAAACCTAACCCGAACCCGAACCCTAACCCGAACCCTAACCCGAACCCGAACCCTAACCCAAACCCGAACCCGAACCCGAACCCTAACCCAAACCCTAACCAGAACCCTAACCTTAACCCTAACCCTAACCTGAACCCTAACCCTAACCCGAACCCTAACCCTAACCCTAACACAAACCCTAACCCGAACCCTAACCCGAACCCTAACCCAACCCTAACCCTAACTATACCTGACCCCTAACCCGAACCCTAACACGAACCCTAACAATAAACCTAACCCTAACCCGAACCCTAACCCTAACCCTAACCCGAACCCTAACCCTAACCCGAAACCTAACCCTAACCCTAACCCGAACCCTAAAACTAACCCGAACCCGAACCCTAACCCTAACCCGAAACCTAACCCGAACCCAACCCTAACCCGAACACTAACCCTAACCCTAACCCTAACCCTAACCCTAACCCGAAACCTAAACCTAACCCGAAACCAAACCCTAAACCTAACACGAACCCTAACCCTAACACTAACCCGAACCCTAACCGTAACCCGAACCCTAACGCTAACCCTAACCCGAACCCTAACCCTAACCCGAACCCTAACCCTAACCCTAACCCGAACCCTAACCCGAAACCTAACCCTAACCCTAACCTGAACACTAACCCCTAACCCTAACCCGAACCCGAACCCTTACCCGAACCCGAAACCTAACCCTAACCCGAACCCGAACCCAAACCCTAAACCGAACCCGAACCCGAACCCTAACCCTAACCCGAACCCGAACCCTAACCCTAACCCTATCCTAACCCTAACCCTAAACGGAACTCTAACCCTAACCCTAACTCTAACCCTAAACCTAACCCTAACCCGAACCCTAACCCTAACCCGAACCCGAACCCGAACCGTAAACCGAAACCTAACCCTAACCCTAACCAGAACCCTAACCCTAACCCGAACCCGAACCATAAACCTAACCCGACACCAAACCCGAAACCTAACCCGAACCCTAACCCGAACCCTAACCCTAACCGTAACCCTAACCCGAACCCTAACCCTAAAACTAACCCTAACACGAACCCTAACCCTAACCCTAACCCGAACCCTAACCCTAACCCAAAACCTAACCCTAACCCTAACCCGAACCCTAACCCTAACCCGAACCCGAACCCTAACCCTAACCCGAAACCTAACCCGAACCCAACCCTAACCCGAACCCTAACCCTAACCCTAACCCTAACCCTAACCCGAAACCTAAACCTAACCCGAACCCTAACCCTAAACCTAACCCGAACCCTAACCCTAACACTAACCCGAACCCTAACCGTAACCCGAACCCTAACGCTAACCCTAACCCGAACCCTAACCCTAACCCGAACCCTAACCCTAACCCTAACCTGAACCCTAAACCGAACCCTAACCCTAAACCTAACCTGAACACTAACCCCTAAACCTAACCCGAACCCGAACCTTACCCGAACCCGAAACCTAACCCTAACCCGAACACGAACCCAAACCCTAACCCGAACCCGAACCCGAAACCTAACCCTAACCCTAACCCGAACCCTAACCCTAACCCTATCCTAACCCTAACCCTAACCGGAACTCTAACCCTAACCCTAACTCTAACCCTAAACCTAACCCTAACCCGAACCCTAACCCTAACCCGAACCCGAACCCGAACCGTAAACCGAAACCTAAACCTAACCCTAACCCGAACCCTAACCCTAACCCGAACCCGAACCATAAACCTAACCCGAAACCAAACCCGAACCCTAACACTAACCCTAACCCGAACCCTAACCCTAACCGTAACCCTAACCCGAACCCTAACCCTAAACCTAACCCTAAACCTAACCCTAACCCTAACCCGAATCCTAACCCGAACCCTAACCCTAACCCTAACCCGAACCCTAACCCGACACCTAATCCTAACCCTAACCTGAACACTAACACCTAACCCTAACCTGAACCCGAACCCTAACACGAACCATAAACCTAACCCTAACCCCAACCCTAATCCTAACCCTAACCCTAACCCTAACCCCTAACCCTAACCCTAACCCTAACCCGAACCCTAACCCTAACCCGAACCCGAACCCTAACCCTAACCCGAAACCTAACCCGAACCCAACCCTAACCCGAACCCTAACCCTAACCCTAACCCGAAACCAAACCCTAACCCGAACCCGAACCCGAACCCTAACCCTAACCCTAACCCGAACCCTAACCCTAACCCTAACCCTAACCCGTACCCTAACCCTAACCCTAACCCTAACCCTAACCCTAACCGGAACTCTAACCCTAACCCAAAGTCTAACCCTAAACCTAACCCTAACCCGAACCCTAACCCTAACCCGAAACCGAACCCGAACCCTAAACCTAAACCTAACCCTAACCCTAACCCGAACCCTAACCCAACCCGAACCCTAACCATAAAACTAACCCGAACCCTAACCCGAACCCTAACCCGAACACTAACCCGAACCATAAACCGAACCCTACCCCTAACCCTAACCCGAACCCTAACCCTAACCCTAACCCTAACCCTTACCCCTAAACCTAACCCCAAACCTAACCCTAACCCTAACCGTAACCGTAACCCGAACCCGAATCCTAACCCTAACCCGAACCCTAACCCTAACCCGAACCCGAACCCTAAACCTAACCCTAACCCGAACCCGAACCCAAACCCTAACCCTAACCCTAAACCGAACCCTAACCTTAACCCTAACCCTAACCCGAACCCTAAACCGAACCCTAACCCGAACCCTAAACCTAACCCTAACCTGACCCCTAACCCGAAACCTAACACGAACCCTAACCCTAAACCTAACCCTAACCCGAACCCTAACCCTAACCCGAACCCGAACCCTAACCCTAACCCGAAACCTAACCATAACCCTAACCCGAACCCTAACCCTAACCCGAACCCGAACCCTAACCCTAACCCGAAACCTAACCCGAACCCAACCCTAACCCGAACCCTAACCCTAACCCTAACCCTAACCCTAACCCTAACCGGAACTCTAAACCTAACCCTAACTCTAACCCTAAACCTAACCCTAACCCGAACCCTAAACCTAACCCGAACCCGAACCGTAAACCGAAACCTAACCCTAACCCTAACCTGAACCCTAACCCTAACCCGAACCCGAACCATAAACCTAACCCGAAACCAAACCCGAACCCTAACCCGAACCCTAACCCGAACCCTAACCCTAACCGTAACCCTAACCCGAACCCTAACCCTAAACCTAACCCTAAACCTAACCCTAACCCTAACCCGAATCCTAACCCGAAACCTAACCCTAACCCTAAACCTAACCCGAACCTTAACCCTAACCCTAACCCGAACCCGAAGCCTAACCCGAACCCGAACCCTTACCCGAAACCTAACCCTAACCCTAACCCTAACCCGAACCCTAACCCGAACCCTAACCCTAACCCTTACCAGAACCCTAACCCGAACCCAAACCATAACCCTAACCTGAACACTAACCGCTAACCCTAACCCGAACCCGAACCCTTACCCTAAACCTAACCCTAAACCTAACCCAAACTGAACCCTAACCCTAACCCTAACCCGAACCCTAACCCAAACCCTAACCAGAACCCTAACCTTAACCCTAACCCTAACCTGAACCCTAACCCTAACCCGAACCCTAACCCTAACCCTAACACAAACCCTAACCCGAACCCTAACCCGAACCCTAACCCAACCCTAACCCTAACTATACCTGACCCCTAACCCGAACCCTAACACGAACCCTAACAATAAACCTAACCCTAACCCGAACCCTAACCCTAACCCTAACCCGAACCCTAACCCTAACCCGAAACCTAACCCTAACCCTAACCCGAACCCTAAAACTAACCCGAACCCGAAACCTAACCCTAACCCGAAACCTAACCCGAACCCAACCCTAACCCGAACACTAACCCTAACCCTAACCCTAACCCTAACCCTAACCCGAAACCTAAACCTAACCCGAAACCAAACCCTAAACCTAACACGAACCCTAACCCTAACACTAACCCGAACCCTAACCGTAACCCGAACCCTAACGCTAACCCTAACCCGAACCCTAACCCTAACCCGAACCCTAACCCTAACCCTAACCCGAACCCTAACCCGAAACCTAACCCTAAACCTAACCCTAACCCTAACCCGAATCCTAACCCGAAACCTAACCCTAACCCTAACCCGAACCCTAACCCTAACCCTAACCCGAACCCGAACCCTAACCCGAACCCGAACCCTTACCCGAAACATAACCCTAACCCTAACCCGAACCCTAACCCTAACCCGAACCCGATCCCGAACCCTAACCCGAACCCGAACCCGAACCCTAACCCGAACCCTAACCCTAACCCTAACCCGAACCCTAATCCGAACCCTAACCCTAACCCTAACCCGAACCCTAACCCTAACCCTAACCCAAACCCTAAGCCGAACCCTAAACCTAACCCTAAACCTAACCCTAAACCGAAACCTAACCCTAACCCTAAACCTAACCCGAACCCGAACCCTAACCCGAACCCTAACCCGAACCCGAACCCTAACCCAAACCCGAACCCGAACCCGAACCCTAACCCAAACCCTAACCAGAACCCTAACCTTAACCCTAACCCTAACCTGAACCCTAACCCTAACCCGAACCCTAACCCTAACCCTAACACAAACCCTAACCCGAACCCTAACCCGAACCCTAACCCAACCCTAACCCTAACTATACCTGACCCCTAACCCGAACCCTAACACGAACCCTAACAATAAACCTAACCCTAACCCGAACCCTAACCCTAACCCTAACCCGAACCCTAACCCTAACCCGAAACCTAACCCTAACCCTAACCCGAACCCTAAAACTAACCCGAACCCGAACCCTAACCCTAACCCGAAACCTAACCCGAACCCAACCCTAACCCGAACACTAACCCTAACCCTAACCCTAACCCTAACCCTAACCCGAAACCTAAACCTAACCCGAAACCAAACCCTAAACCTAACACGAACCCTAACCCTAACACTAACCCGAACCCTAACCGTAACCCGAACCCTAACGCTAACCCTAACCCGAACCCTAACCCTAACCCGAACCCTAACCCTAACCCTAACCCGAACCCTAACCCGAAACCTAACCCTAACCCTAACCTGAACACTAACCCCTAACCCTAACCCGAACCCGAACCCTTACCCGAACCCGAAACCTAACCCTAACCCGAACCCGAACCCAAACCCTAAACCGAACCCGAACCCGAACCCTAACCCTAACCCGAACCCGAACCCTAACCCTAACCCTATCCTAACCCTAACCCTAACCGGAACTCTAACCCTAACCCTAACTCTAACCCTAAACCTAACCCTAACCCGAACCCTAACCCTAACCCGAACCCGAACCCGAACCGTAAACCGAAACCTAACCCTAACCCTAACCAGAACCCTAACCCTAACCCGAACCCGAACCATAAACCTAACCCGACACCAAACCCGAAACCTAACCCGAACCCTAACCCGAACCCTAACCCTAACCGTAACCCTAACCCGAACCCTAACCCTAAAACTAACCCTAACACGAACCCTAACCCTAACCCTAACCCGAACCCTAACCCTAACCCAAAACCTAACCCTAACCCTAACCCGAACCCTAACCCTAACCCGAACCCGAACCCTAACCCTAACCCGAAACCTAACCCGAACCCAACCCTAACCCGAACCCTAACCCTAACCCTAACCCTAACCCTAACCCGAAACCTAAACCTAACCCGAACCCTAACCCTAAACCTAACCCGAACCCTAACCCTAACACTAACCCGAACCCTAACCGTAACCCGAACCCTAACGCTAACCCTAACCCGAACCCTAACCCTAACCCGAACCCTAACCCTAACCCTAACCTGAACCCTAAACTGAACCCTAACCCTAAACCTAACCTGAACACTAACCCCTAAACCTAACCCGAACCCGAACCTTACCCGAACCCGAAACCTAACCCTAACCCGAACACGAACCCAAACCCTAACCCGAACCCGAACCCGAAACCTAACCCTAACCCTAACCCGAACCCTAACCCTAACCCTATCCTAACCCTAACCCTAACCGGAACTCTAACCCTAACCCTAACTCTAACCCTAAACCTAACCCTAACCCGAACCCTAACCCTAACCCGAACCCGAACCCGAACCGTAAACCGAAACCTAAACCTAACCCTAACCCGAACCCTAACCCTAACCCGAACCCGAACCATAAACCTAACCCGAAACCAAACCCGAACCCTAACACTAACCCTAACCCGAACCCTAACCCTAACCGTAACCCTAACCCGAACCCTAACCCTAAACCTAACCCTAAACCTAACCCTAACCCTAACCCGAATCCTAACCCGAACCCTAACCCTAACCCTAACCCGAACCCTAACCCGACACCTAATCCTAACCCTAACCTGAACACTAACACCTAACCCTAACCTGAACCCGAACCCTAACACGAACCATAAACCTAACCCTAACCCCAACCCTAATCCTAACCCTAACCCTAACCCTAACCCCTAACCCTAACCCTAACCCTAACCCGAACCCTAACCCTAACCCGAACCCGAACCCTAACCCTAACCCGAAACCTAACCCGAACCCAACCCTAACCCGAACCCTAACCCTAACCCTAACCCGAAACCAAACCCTAACCCGAACCCGAACCCGAACCCTAACCCTAACCCTAACCCGAACCCTAACCCTAACCCTAACCCTAACCCGTACCCTAACCCTAACCCTAACCCTAACCCTAACCCTAACCGGAACTCTAACCCTAACCCAAAGTCTAACCCTAAACCTAACCCTAACCCGAACCCTAACCCTAACCCGAAACCGAACCCGAACCCTAAACCTAAACCTAACCCTAACCCTAACCCGAACCCTAACCCAACCCGAACCCTAACCATAAAACTAACCCGAACCCTAACCCGAACCCTAACCCGAACACTAACCCGAACCATAAACCGAACCCTACCCCTAACCCTAACCCGAACCCTAACCCTAACCCTAACCCTAACCCTTACCCCTAAACCTAACCCCAAACCTAACCCTAACCCTAACCGTAACCGTAACCCGAACCCGAATCCTAACCCTAACCCGAACCCTAACCCTAACCCGAACCCGAACCCTAAACCTAACCCTAACCCGAACCCGAACCCAAACCCTAACCCTAACCCTAAACCGAACCCTAACCCTAACCCTAACCCTAACCCGAACCCTAAACCGAACCCTAACCCGAACCCTAAACCTAACCCTAACCTGACCCCTAACCCGAAACCTAACACGAACCCTAACCCTAAACCTAACCCTAACCCGAACCCTAACCCTAACCCGAACCCGAACCCTAACCCTAACCCGAAACCTAACCATAACCCTAACCCGAACCCTAACCCTAACCCGAACCCGAACCCTAACCCTAACCCGAAACCTAACCCGAACCCAACCCTAACCCGAACCCTAACCCTAACCCTAACCCTAACCCTAACCCTAACCGGAACTCTAAACCTAACCCTAACTCTAACCCTAAACCTAACCCTAACCCGAACCCTAAACCTAACCCGAACCCGAACCGTAAACCGAAACCTAACCCTAACCCTAACCCGAACCCTAACCCTAACCCGAACCCGAACCATAAACCTAACCCGAAACCAAACCCGAACCCTAACCCGAACCCTAACCCGAACCCTAACCCTAACCGTAACCCTAACCCGAACCCTAACCCTAAACCTAACCCTAAACCTAACCCTAACCCTAACCCGAATCCTAACCCGAAACCTAACCCTAACCCTAAACCTAACCCGAACCTTAACCCTAACCCTAACCCGAATCCGAAGCCTAACCCGAACCCGAACCCTTACCCGAAACCTAACCCTAACCCTAACCCTAACCCGAACCCTAACCCGAACCCTAACCCTAACCCTTACCAGAACCCTAACCCGAACCCAAACCATAACCCTAACCTGAACACTAACCGCTAACCCTAACCCGAACCCGAACCCTTACCCTAAACCTAACCCTAAACCTAACCCAAACTGAACCCTAACCCTAACCCTAACCCGAACCCTAACCCAAACCCTAACCAGAACCCTAACCTTAACCCTAACCCTAACCTGAACCCTAACCCTAACCCGAACCCTAACCCTAACCCTAACACAAACCCTAACCCGAACCCTAACCCGAACCCTAACCCAACCCTAACCCTAACTATACCTGACCCCTAACCCGAACCCTAACACGAACCCTAACAATAAACCTAACCCTAACCCGAACCCTAACCCTAACCCTAACCCGAACCCTAACCCTAACCCGAAACCTAACCCTAACCCTAACCCGAACCCTAAAACTAACCCGAACCCGAAACCTAACCCTAACCCGAAACCTAACCCGAACCCAACCCTAACCCGAACACTAACCCTAACCCTAACCCTAACCCTAACCCTAACCCGAAACCTAAACCTAACCCGAAACCAAACCCTAAACCTAACACGAACCCTAACCCTAACACTAACCCGAACCCTAACCGTAACCCGAACCCTAACGCTAACCCTAACCCGAACCCTAACCCTAACCCGAACCCTAACCCTAACCCTAACCCGAACCCTAACCCGAAACCTAACCCTAACCCTAACCTGAACACTAACCCCTAACCCTAACCCGAACCCGAACCCTTACCCGAAGCCGAAACCTAACCCTAACCCGAACCCGAACCCAAACCCTAAACCGAACCGGAACCCGAACCCTAACCCTAACCCTAACCCGAACCCTAACCCTAACCCTATCCTAACCCTAACCCTAACCGGAACTCTAACCCTAACCCTAACTCTAACCCTAAACCTAACCCTAACCCGAACACTAACCCTAACCCGAACCCGAACCCGAACCGTAAACCGAAACCTAACCCTAACCCTAACCAGAACCCTAACCCTAACCCGAACCCGAACCATAAACCTAACCCGACACCAAACCCGAAACCTAACCCGAACCCTAACCCGAACCCTAACCCTAACCGTAACCCTAACCCGAACCCTAACCCTAAAACTAACCCTAACACGAACCCTAACCCTAACCCTAACCCGAACCCTAACCCTAACCCAAAACCTAACCCTAACCCTAACCCGAACCCTAACCCTAACCCTAACCCTAACCCTAACCCTAACCCTAACCCGAAACCTAAACCTAACCCGAACCCTAACCCTAAACCTAACCCGAACCCTAACCCTAACACTAACCCGAACCCTAACCGTAACCCGAACCCTAATGCTAACCCTAACCCGAACCCTAACCCTAACCCGAACCCTAACCCTAACCCTAACCTGAACCCTAAACCGAACCCTAACCCTAAACCTAACCTGAACACTAACCCCTAAACCTAACCCGAACCCGAACCTTACCCGAACCCGAAACCTAACCCTAACCCGAACCCGAACCCAAACCCTAACCCGAACCCGAACCCGAAACCTAACCCTAACCCTAACCCGAACCCTAACCCTAACCCTATCCTAACCCTAACCCTAACCGGAACTCTAACTCTAACCCTAACTCTAACCCTAAACCTAACCCTAACCCGAACCCTAACCCTAACCCGAACCCGAACCCGAACCGTAAACCGAAACCTAAACCTAACCCTAACCCGAACCCTAACCCTAACCCGAACCCGAACCATAAACCTAACCCGAAACCAAACCCGAACCCTAACACGAACCCTAACCCGAACCCTAACCCTAACCGTAACCCTAACCCGAACCCTAACCCTAAACCTAACCCTAAACCTAACCCTAACCCTAACCCGAATCCTAACCCGAACCCTAACCCTAACCCTAACCCGAACCCTAACCCGACACCTAATCCTAACCCTAACCTGAACACTAACACCTAACCCTAACCTGAACCCGAACACTAACACGAACCATAAACCTAACCCTAACCCCAACCCTAATCCTAACCCTAACCCTAACCCTAACCCCTAACCTTAACCCTAACCCTAACCCGAACCCTAACCCTAACCCGAACCCGAACCCTAACCCTAACCCGAAACCTAACCCGAACCCAACCCTAACCCGAACCCTAACCCTAACCCTAACCCGAAACCAAACCCTAACCCGACCCGAACCCGAACCCTAACCCTAACCCTAACCCGAACCCTAACCCTAACCCTAACCCTAACCCGTACCCTAACCCTAACCCTAACCCTAACCCTAACCCTAACCGGAACTCTAACCCTAACCCTAACTCTAACCCTAAACCTAACCCTAACCCGAACCCTAACCCTAACCCGAACCCGAACCCGAACCGTAAACCGAAACCTAAACCTAACCCTAACCCGAACCCTAACCCTAACCCGAACCCGAACCATAAACCTAACCCGAAACCAAACCCGAACCCTAACACGAACCCTAACCCGAACCCTAACCCTAACCGTAACCCTAACCCGAACCCTAACCCTAAACCTAACCCTAAACCTAACCCTAACCCTAACCCGAATCCTAACCCGAACCCTAACCCTAACCCTAACCCGAACCCTAACCCGACACCTAATCCTAACCCTAACCTGAACACTAACACCTAACCCTAACCTGAACCCGAACACTAACACGAACCATAAACCTAACCCTAACCCCAACCCTAATCCTAACCCTAACCCTAACCCTAACCCCTAACCTTAACCCTAACCCTAACCCGAACCCTAACCCTAACCCGAACCCGAACCCTAACCCTAACCCGAAACCTAACCCGAACCCAACCCTAACCCGAACCCTAACCCTAACCCTAACCCGAAACCAAACCCTAACCCGAACCCGAACCCGAACCCTAACCCTAACCCTAACCCGAACCCTAACCCTAACCCTAACCCTAACCCGTACCCTAACCCTAACCCTAACCCTAACCCTAACCCTAACCGGAACTCTAACCCTAACCCAAAGTCTAACCCTAAACCTAACCCTAACCCGAACCCTAACCCTAACCCGAAACCGAACCCGAACCCTAAACCTAAACCTAACCCTAACCCTAACCCGAACCCTAACCCAACCCGAACCCTAACCATAAAACTAACCCGAACCCTAACCCGAACCCTAACCCGAACACTAACCCGAACCATAAACCGAACCCTACCCCTAACCCTAACCCGAACCCTAACCCTAACCCTAACCCTAACCCTTACCCCTAAACCTAACCCCAAACCTAACCCTAACCCTAACCGTAACCGTAACCCGAACCCGAACCCTAACCCTAACCCGAACCCTAACCCTAACCCGAACCCGAACCCTAAACCTAACCCTAACCCGAACCCGAACCCAAACCCTAACCCTAACCCTAAACCGAACCCTAACCCTAACCCTAACCCTAACCCGAACCCTAAACCGAACCCTAACCCGAACCCTAAACCTAACCCTAACCTGACCCCTAACCCGAAACCTAACACGAACCCTAACCCTAAACCTAACCCTAACCCGAACCCTAACCCTAACCCGAACCCGAACCCTAACCCTAACCCGAAACCTAACCATAACCCTACCCCGAACCCTAACCCTAACCCGAACCCGAACCCTAACCCTAACCCGAAACCTAACCCGAACCCAACCCTAACCCGAACCCTAACCCTAACCCTAACCCTAACCCTAACCCTAACCGGAACTCTAAACCTAACCCTAACTCTAACCCTAAACCTAACCCTAACCCGAACCCTAAACCTAACCCGAACCCGAACCGTAAACCGAAACCTAACCCTAACCCTAACCCGAACCCTAACACTAACCCGAACTCGAACCATAAACCTAACCCGAAACCAAACTCGAACCCTAACCCGAACCCTAACCCGAACCCTAACCCTAACCGTAACCCTAACCCGAACCCTAACCCTAAACCTAACCCTAAACCTAACCCTAACCCTAACCCGAATCCTAACCCGAAACCTAACCCTAACCCTAAACCTAACCCGAACCTTAACCCTAACCCTAACCCGAACCCGAAGCCTAACCCGAACCCGAACCCTTACCCGAAACCTAACCCTAACCCTAACCCGAAACCTAACCCTAACCCGAACCCTAACCGGAACCCTAAACCTAACCCTAACCCTAACCATTAACCGAACCCTAACCCTAACCCTAAATCTAAACCGAACCCGAACCCTAACCCGAACCCGAACCCTAACCCGAACCCGAACCCTAACCCAAACCCGAACCCGAACCCGAAACCTAACCCTAACCCGAACCCTAACCTTAACCCTAACCCTAACCCTAACACGAACCCTAACCCTAAACCTAACTCTAACCCAAACCTAACCCTAACCCGAACCCTAACCCTAACCCTAACCCGAACCCTAACCCGAACCCAAACCCGAACCCTAACCCTAACCCTAACACTAACCCTAACCCGAACACTAACCCTAACACGAACCCTAACCCTAATCCTAACCCTAACCCGAACCTTAACCCGAAACCTAACCCGAACCCTAACCCTAAACCTAACCGGACCCCTAACCCGAAACCTAACACGAACCCTAACCCTAAACCTAACCCTAACCCAAACCCTAACCCGAACCCTAACCCGAACCCTATCCCTAACCCGAAACCTAACCCTAAACCTAACCCGAACCTTAACCCTACCCCGAACCCGAACCCTAAACGTAACCCGAAACCTAACCCGAACCCAACCCTAACCCGAACCCTAACCCTAACCCTAACCCTAACCCTAACCCTAACCCTAACTCGAAACCTAAACCTAACCCGAACCCTAACCCTAAACCTAACCCGAACCCTAACCCTAACACTAACCCGAACCCTAACCGTAACCCGAACCCTAACCCTAACCCTAACCCGAACCCTAACCCTAACCCGAACCCTAACCCTAACCCTAACCCGAACCCTAACCCGAACCCTAACCCTTACCCTAACCTGAACACTAACCCCTAAACCTAACCCGAACCCGAACCCTGACCCGAACCCGAACCAGAACCCTAACCCTAACACTAACCCGTACCCTAACCCTAACCCTAATCCGTACCCTAACCCTAACCCTAACCCTAACCCTAACCCTAACCGGAACTCTAACCCTAACCCAAACTCTAACCCTAAACCTAACCCTAACCCGAACCCTAACCCTAACCCTAACCCGAACCCGAACCCTAAACCAAACCCTACCCCTAACCCTAACCCGAACCCTAACCGTAACCCGAACCCTAACCCGAACCCTAACCCTAACCCGAACCCTAACCCGAACCCTAACCCTAACCCTAACCCGAACCCGAACCCTAAACCAAAACATAACCCTAACCCTAACCCGAACCCTAACCCTAAACCGAACACGAACCCTAACCCTAACCCGAAACCTAACCCAAACCCTAACCCGAACCCTAACCCGAACCCTAACCCGAACCCTAACCCGAACCCTAACCCTACCTCTAACCCGAACCCTAACACGAACCCTAACCCTAACCCTAACCAGAACCCTAACCCGAACCCAAACCATAACCCTAACCTGAACACTAACCCCTAACCCTAACCCGAACCCGAACCCTTACCCGAAAACGAACCCTAAACCTAACACTAACCCTAACCCTAACCCCTAACCCTAACCCGAACCCTAACCCTAACCCTAACCCTAACCCGAACCCTAACCCTAACCCTAACCCTAACCCTAACCCGAACCCTAACCCTAAACCTAACCCTAAACCTAACCCTAACCCGAACCCTAACCCTAACCCTAACCCGAACCCTAACCCGAACCCTAACCAGAACCCTAACCCTAACCCTAACCCTAACCCGAACCCTAACCCTAACCCGAACCCTAACCCTAACCCTAACACAAACCCTAACCCGAACCCTAACCCGAACCCTAACCCAACCCTAACCCTAACTATACCTGACCCCTAACCCAAACCCTAACACGAACCCTAACAATAAACCTAACCCTAACCCGAACCCTAACCCTAACCCTAACCCGAACCCTAACCCTAACCCGAAACCTAACCCTAACCCTAACCCGAACCCTAAACCTAACCCGAACCCGAACCCTAACCCTAACCCGAAACCTAACCCGAACCCAACCCTACCCCGAACCCTAACCCTAACCCTAACCCTAACCCTAACCCTAACCCGAAACCTAAACCTAACCCGAACCCAAACCCTAAACCTAACCCGAACCCTAACCCTAACACTAACCCGAACCCAAACCGTAACCCGAACCCTAACGCTAACCATAACCCGAACCCTAACTCTAACCCGAACACTAACCCTAACCCTAAACCGAACCCTAACCCGAACCCTAACCCTAACACTAACCCGAACCCTAACCGTAACCCGAACCCTAACGCTAACCATAACCCGAACCCTAACTCTAACCCGAACCCTAACCCTAACCCTAAACCGAACCCGAACCCGAACCCTAAACCTAACCCTAACCCGAACCCTAACTCTAACCCTATCCTAACCCTAACCCTAACCGGAACTCTAACCCTAACCCTAACTCTAACCCTAAACCTAACCCTAACCCGAACCCTAACCCTAACCCGAACCCGAACCCGAACCGTAAACCGAAACCTAACCCTAACCCTAACCCGAACCCTAACCCTAACCCGAACCCGAACCATAAACCTAACCCGACACCAAACCCGAAACCTAACCCGAACCCTAACCCGAACCCTAACCCTAACCGTAACCCTAACCTGAACCCTAAACCTAAAACAAACCCTAACACGAACCCTAACCCTAACCCTAACCCGAACCCTAACCCTAACCCAAAACCTAACCCTAACCCTAACCCGAACCCTAACCCTAACCCGAACCCGAACCCTAACCCTAACCCGAAACCTAACCCGAACCCAACCCTAACCCGAACCCTAACCCTAACCCTAACCCTAACCCTAACCCTAACCCGAAACCTAAACCTAACCCGAACCCTAACCCTAAACTTAACCCGAACCCTAACCCTAACACTAACCCGAACCCTAACCGTAACCCGAACCCTAACGCTAACCCTAACCCGAACCCTAACCCTAACCCGAACCCTAACCCTAACCCTAACCTGAACCCTAAACCGAACCCTAACCCTAAACCTAACCTGAACACTAACCCCTAAACCTAACCCGAACCCGAACCTTACCCGAACCCGAAACCTAACCCTAACCCGAACCCGAACCCTAACCCTAACCCTATCCTAACCCTAACCCTAACCGGAACTCTAACCCTAACCCTAACTCTAACCCTAAACCTAACCCTAACCCGAACCCTAACCCTAACCCGAACCCGATCCCGAACCGTAAACCGAAACCTAAACCTAACCCTAACCCGGACCCTAACCCTAACCCGAACCCGAACAATAAACCTAACCCGAAACCAAACCCGAACCCTAACACGAACCCTAACCCGAACCCTAACCCTAACCGTAACCCTAACCCGAACCCTAACCCTAAACCTAACCCTAAACCTAACCCTAACCCTAACCCGAATCCTACCCGAACCCTAACCCTAACCCTAACCCGAACCCTAACCCGACACCTAATCCTAAACCTAACCTGAACACTAACACCTAACCCTAACCTGAACCCGAACCCTAACACGAACCATAAACCTAACCCTAACACGAACCCTAATCATAACCCTAACCCTAACCCTAAACCTATCCCGAACCCTAACCCTAACCCTAACCAGAACTCTAACCCGAACCCAAACCATAACACTAACCTGAACACTAACCCCTAACCCTAACCCGAACCCGAACCCTTGCCCTAACCCGAACCCTAAACCTAACCTTAACCCTAACCCTAACCCCTAACCCTAACACGAACCCTAACCCTAACCCAAACCCTAACACTAACCCTAACTCTAACCCGAACCCTAACCCTTAACCTAACCCTAAACCTAACCCTAACCCTAACCCGAAACCTAATCCTAAGCCTAACCCGAAACCTAACCCGAACCCTAACCAGAACCCTAACCCTAACCCTAACCCTAACCCTAACCCTAACCCGAACCCTAACCCTAACCCGAACCCTAACCGTAACCCTAACCCTAACCCGAACCCTAACCCGAACCCTAACCCGAACCCTAACCCTAACCCTAACCTGACCCCTAAACCGAACCCTAACACGAACCCTAACCCTAAACCTAACCCTAACCCGAACCCTAACCCTAACCCGAACCCTAACCCTAAACCGAAACCTAAACCTAACCCTAACCCGAACCCTAACCCTAACCCGAACCCGAACCCTAACCCTAACCCGAACCCTAACCCGAACCCAACCCTAACCGGAACCCTAACCCTAACCCTAACCCTAACCCTAACCCTAACCGGAACTCTAAACCTAACCCTAACTCTAACCCTAAACCTAACCCTAACCCGAACCCTAAACCTAACCCGAACCCGAACCCGAACCGTAAACCGAAACCTAACCCTAACCCTAACCTGAACCCTAACCCTAACCCGAAACCGAACCATAAACCTAACCCGAAACCAAACCCGAACCCTAACCCGAACCCTAACCCGAACCCTAACCCTAACCGTAACCCTAACCCGAACCCTAACCCTAAACCTAACCCTAAACCTAACCCTAACCCTAACCCGAATCCTAACCCGAAACCTAACCCTAACCCTAACCCGAACCCTAACCCTAACCCTAACCCGAACCCGAACCCTAACCCGAACCCGAACCCTTACCCGAAACCTAACCCTAACCCTAACCCGAACCCTAACCCTAACCCGAACCCGATCCCGAACCCTAACCCGAACCCGAACCCGAACCCTAACCCGAACCCTAACCCTAACCCTAACCCGAACCCTAATCCGAACCCTAACCCTAACCCTAACCCGAACCCTAACCCTAACCCTAACCCAAACCCTAAGCCAAACCCTAAACCTAACCCTAAACCTAACCCTAAACCGAAACCTAACCCTAACCCTAAACCTAACCCGAACCCGAACCCTAACCCGAACCCTAACCCGAACCCGAACCCTAACCCAAACCCGAACCCGAACCCGAACCCTAACCCAAACCCTAACCAGAACCCTAACCTTAACCCTAACCCTAACCTGAACCCTAACCCTAACCCGAACCCTAACCCTAACCCTAACACAAACCCTAACCCGAACCCTAACCCGAACCCTAACCCAACCCTAACCCTAACTATACCTGACCCCTAACCCGAACCCTAACACGAACCCTAACAATAAACCTAACCCTAACCCGAACCCTAACCCTAACCCTAACCCGAACCCTAACCCTAACCCGAAACCTAACCCTAACCCTAACCCGAACCCTAAAACTAACCCGAACCCGAACCCTAACCCTAACCCGAAACCTAACCCGAACCCAACCCTAACCCGAACACTAACCCTAACCCTAACCCTAACCCTAACCCTAACCCGAAACCTAAACCTAACCCGAAACCAAACCCTAAACCTAACACGAACCCTAACCCTAACACTAACCCGAACCCTAACCGTAACCCGAACCCTAACGCTAACCCTAACCCGAACCCTAACCCTAACCCGAACCCTAACCCTAACCCTAACCCGAACCCTAACCCGAAACCTAACCCTAACCCTAACCTGAACACTAACCCCTAACCCTAACCCGAACCCGAACCCTTACCCGAACCCGAAACCTAACCCTAACCCGAACCCGAACCCAAACCCTAAACCGAACCCGAACCCGAACCCTAACCCTAACCCGAACCCGAACCCTAACCCTAACCCTATCCTAACCCTAACCCTAACCGGAACTCTAACCCTAACCCTAACTCTAACCCTAAACCTAACCCTAACCCGAACCCTAACCCTAACCCGAACCCGAACCCGAACCGTAAACCGAAACCTAACCCTAACCCTAACCAGAACCCTAACCCTAACCCGAACCCGAACCATAAACCTAACCCGACACCAAACCCGAAACCTAACCCGAACCCTAACCCGAACCCTAACCCTAACCGTAACCCTAACCCGAACCCTAACCCTAAAACTAACCCTAACACGAACCCTAACCCTAACCCTAACCCGAACCCTAACCCTAACCCAAAACCTAACCCTAACCCTAACCCGAACCCTAACCCTAACCCGAACCCGAACCCTAACCCTAACCCGAAACCTAACCCGAACCCAACCCTAACCCGAACCCTAACCCTAACCCTAACCCTAACCCTAACCCGAAACCTAAACCTAACCCGAACCCTAACCCTAAACCTAACCCGAACCCTAACCCTAACACTAACCCGAACCCTAACCGTAACCCGAACCCTAACGCTAACCCTAACCCGAACCCTAACCCTAACCCGAACCCTAACCCTAACCCTAACCTGAACCCTAAACCGAACCCTAACCCTAAACCTAACCTGAACACTAACCCCTAAACCTAACCCGAACCCGAACCTTACCCGAACCCGAAACCTAACCCTAACCGAACCCGAACCCAAACCCTAACCGAACCCGAACCCGAAACCTAACCCTAACCCTAACCCTAACCCGTACCCTAACCCTATCCTAACCCTAACCCTAACCGGAACTCTAACCCTAACCCTAACTCTAACCCTAAACCTAACCCTAACCCGAAACCCTAACCCTAACCCGAACCCGAACCCGAACGTAAACCGAAACCTAAACCTAACCCTAACCCGAACCCTAACCCTAACCCGAACCCGAACCATAAACCTACCCGAAACCAAACCGAACCCTAACACTAACCTAACCCGAACCCTAACCCTAACCGTAACCCTAACCCGAACCCTAACCCTAAACCTAACCCTAAACCTAACCCTAACCCTAACCCGATCCTAACCCGAACCCTAACCCTAACCCTAACCCGAACCCTAACCCGACACCTAATCCTAACCCTAACCTGAACACTAACACCTAACCCTAACCTGAACCCGAACCCTAACACGAACCATAAACCTAACCCTAACCCCAACCCTAATCCTAACCCTAACCCTAACCTAACCCCTAACCCTAACCCTAACCCTAACCCGAACCCTAACCCTAACACGAACCCGAACCCTAACCCTAAACCCGAAACCTAACCCGAACCCAACCCTAACCCGAACCCTAACCCTAACCCTAACCCGAAACCAAACCCTAACCCGAACCCGAACCCGAACCCTAACCCTAACCCTAACCCGAACCCTAACCCTAACCCTAACCCTAACCCGTACCCTAACCCTAACCTAACCCTAACCCTAACCCTAACCGGAACTCTAACCCTAACCCAAGTCTAACCCTAAACCTAACCCTAACCCGAACCCTAACCCTAACCCGAAACCGAACCCGAACCCTAAACCTAAACCTAACCCTAACCCTAACCCGAACCCTAACCCAACCCGAACCCTAACCATAAAACTAACCCGAACCCTAACCCGAACCCTAACCCGAACACTAACCCGAACCATAAACCGAACCCTACCCTAACCCTAACCCGAACCCTACCCTAACCCTAACCCCTAACCCTTACCCCTAAACCTAACCCCAACCTAACCCTAACCACCCTAACCCTAACCGTAACCGTAACCCGAACCCGAACCCTAACCCTAACCCGAACCCTAACCCTAACCCGAACCCGAACCCTAAACCTAACCCTAACCCGAACCCGAACCCAAACCCTAACCCTAACCCTAAACCGAACCCTAACCCTAACCCTAACCCTAACCCGAACCCTAAACCGAACCCTAACCCGAACCCTAAACCTAACCCTAACCTGACCCCTAACCCGAAACCTAACACGAACCCTAACCCTAAACCTAACCCTAACCCGAACCCTAACCCTAACCCGAACCCGAACCCTAACCCTAACCCGAAACCTAACCATAACCCTAACCCGAACCCTAACCCTAACCCGAACCCGAACCCTAACCCTAACCCGAAACCTAACCCGAACCCAACCCTAACCCGAACCCTAACCCTAACCCTAACCCTAACCCTAACCCTAACCGGAACTCTAAACCTAACCCTAACTCTAACCCTAAACCTAACCCTAACCCGAACCCTAAACCTAACCCGAACCCGAACCGTAAACCGAAACCTAACCCTAACCCTAACCCGAACCCTAACCCTAACCCGAACCCGAACCATAAACCTAACCCGAAACCAAACCCGAACCCTAACCCGAACCCTAACCCGAACCCTAACCCTAACCGTAACCCTAACCCGAACCCTAACCCTAAACCTAACCCTAAACCTAACCCTAACCCTAACCCGAATCCTAACCCGAAACCTAACCCTAACCCTTAACCTAACCCGAACCTTAACCCTAACCCTAACCCGAACCCGAAGCCTAACCCGAACCCGAACCCTTACCCGAAACCTAACCCTAACCCTAACCCTAACCCGAACCCTAACCCGAACCCTAACCCTAACCCTTACCAGAACCCTAACCCGAACCCAAACCATAACCCTAACCTGAACACTAACCGCTAACCCTAACCCGAACCCGAACCCTTACCCTAAACCTAACCCTAAACCTAACCCAAACTGAACCCTAACCCTAACCCTAACCCGAACCCTAACCCAAACCCTAACCAGAACCCTAACCTTAACCCTAACCCTAACCTGAACCCTAACCCTAACCCGAACCCTAACCCTAACCCTAACACAAACCCTAACCCGAACCCTAACCCGAACCCTAACCCAACCCTAACCCTAACTATACCTGACCCCTAACCCGAACCCTAACACGAACCCTAACAATAAACCTAACCCTAACCCGAACCCTAACCCTAACCCTAACCCGAACCCTAACCCTAACCCGAAACCTAACCCTAACCCTAACCCGAACCCTAAAACTAACCCGAACCCGAAACCTAACCCTAACCCGAAACCTAACCCGAACCCAACCCTAACCCGAACACTAACCCTAACCCTAACCCTAACCCTAACCCTAACCCGAAACCTAAACCTAACCCGAAACCAAACCCTAAACCTAACACGAACCCTAACCCTAACACTAACCCGAACCCTAACCGTAACCCGAACCCTAACGCTAACCCTAACCCGAACCCTAACCCTAACCCGAACCCTAACCCTAACCCTAACCCGAACCCTAACCCGAAACCTAACCCTAACCCTAACCTGAACACTAACCCCTAACCCTAACCCGAACCCGAACCCTTACCCGAACCCGAAACCTAACCCTAACCCGAACCCGAACCCAAACCCTAAACCGAACCCGAACCCGAACCCTAACCCTAACCCGAACCCTAACCCTAACCCGAAACCTAACCCTAACCCTAACCCGAACCCTAAAACTAACCCGAACCCGAACCCTAACCCTAACCCGAAACCTAACCCGAACCCAACCCTAACCCGAACACTAACCCTAACCCTAACCCTAACCCTAACCCGAAACCTAAACCTAACCCGAAACCAAACCCTAAACCTAACACGAACCCTAACCCTAACACTAACCCGAACCCTAACCGTAACCCGAACCCTAACGCTAACCCTAACCCGAACCCTAACCTAACCCGAACCCTAACCCTAACCCTAACCCGAACCCTAACCCGAAACCTAACCCTAACCCTAACCTGAACACTAACCCCTAACCCTAACCCGAACCCGAACCCTTACCCGAACCCGAACCTAACCCTAACCCGAACCCGAACCCAAACCCTAAACCGAACCCGAACCCGAACCCTAACCCTAACCCGAACCCGAACCCTAACCCTAACCCTATCCTAACCCTAACCCTAACCGGAACTCTAACCCTAACCCTAACTCTAACCCTAAACCTAACCCTAACCCGAACACTAACCCTAACCCGAACCCGAACCCGAACCGTAAACCGAAACCTAACCCTAACCCTAACCAGAACCCTAACCCTAACCCGAACCCGAACCATAAACCTAACCCGACACCAAACCCGAAACCTAACCTGAACCCTAACCCGAACCCTAACCCTAACCGTAACCCTAACCCGAACCCTAACCCTAAAACTAACCCTAACACGAACCCTAACCCTAACCCTAACCCGAACCCTAACCCTAACCCAAAACCTAACCCTAACCCTAACCCGAACCCTAACCCTAACCCTAACCCTAACCCTAACCCTAACCCGAAACCTAAACCTAACCCGAACCCTAACCCTAAACCTAACCCGAACCCTAACCCTAACACTAACCCGAACCCTAACCGTAACCCGAACCCTAACGCTAACCCTAACCCGAACCCTAACCCTAACCCGAACCCTAACCCTAACCCTAACCTGAACCCTAAACCGAACCCTAACCCTAAACCTAACCTGAACACTAACCCCTAAACCTAACCCGAACCCGAACCTTACCCGAACCCGAAACCTAACCCTAACCCGAACCCGAACCCAAACCCTAACCCGAACCCGAACCCGAAACCTAACCCTAACCCTAACCCGAACCCTAACCCTAACCCTATCCTAACCCTAACCCTAACCGGAACTCTAACCCTAACCCTAACTCTAACCCTAAACCTAACCCTAACCCGAACCCTAACCCTAACCCGAACCCGAACCCGAACCGTAAACCGAAACCTAAACCTAACCCTAACCCGAACCCTAACCCTAACCCGAACCCGAACCATAAACCTAACCCGAAACCAAACCCGAACCCTAACACGAACCCTAACCCGAACCCTAACCCTAACCGTAACCCTAACCCGAACCCTAACCCTAAACCTAACCCTAAACCTAACCCTAACCCTAACCCGAATCCTAACCCGAACCCTAACCCTAACCCTAACCCGAACCCTAACCCGACACCTAATCCTAACCCTAACCTGAACACTAACACCTAACCCTAACCTGAACCCGAACACTAACACGAACCATAAACCTAACCCTAACCCCAACCCTAATCCTAACCCTAACCCTAACCCTAACCCCTAACCTTAACCCTAACCCTAACCCGAACCCTAACCCTAACCCGAACCCGAACCCCTAACCCTAACCCGAAACCTAACCCGAACCCAACCCTAACCCGAACCCTAACCCTAACCCTAACCCGAAACCAAACCCTAACCCGAACCCGAACCCGAACCCTAACCCTAACCCTAACCCGAACCCTAACCCTAACCCTAACCCTAACCCGTACCCTAACCCTAACCCTAACCCTAACCCTAACCCTAACCGGAACTCTAACCCTAACCCTAACTCTAACCCTAAACCTAACCCTAACCCGAACCCTAACCCTAACCCGAACCCGAACCCGAACCGTAAACCGAAACCTAAACCTAACCCTAACCCGAACCCTAACCCTAACCCGAACCCGAACCATAAACCTAACCCGAAACCAAACCCGAACCCTAACACGAACCCTAACCCGAACCCTAACCCTAACCGTAACCCTAACCCGAACCCTAACCCTAAACCTAACCCTAAACCTAACCCTAACCCTAACCCGAATCCTAACCCGAACCCTAACCCTAACCCTAACCCGAACCCTAACCCGACACCTAATCCTAACCCTAACCTGAACACTAACACCTAACCCTAACCTGAACCCGAACACTAACACGAACCATAAACCTAACCCTAACCCCAACCCTAATCCTAACCCTAACCCTAACCCTAACCCCCTAACCTTAACCCTAACCCTAACCCGAACCCTAACCCTAACCCGAACCCGAACCCTAACCCTAACCCGAAACCTAACCCGAACCCAACCCTAACCCGAACCCTAACCCTAACCCTAACCCGAAACCAACCCTAACCCGAACCCGAACCCGAACCCTAACCCTAACCCTAACCCGAACCCTAACCCTAACCCTAACCCTAACCCGTACCCTAACCCTAACCCTAACCCTAACCCTAACCCTAACCGGAACTCTAACCCTAACCCAAAGTCTAACCCTAAACCTAACCCTAACCCGAACCCTAACCCTAACCCGAAACCGAACCCGAACCCTAAACCTAAACCTAACCCTAACCCTAACCCGAACCCTAACCCAACCCGAACCCTAACCATAAAACTAACCCGAACCCTAACCCGAACCCTAACCCGAACACTAACCCGAACCATAAACCGAACCCTACCCCTAACCCTAACCCGAACCCTAACCCTAACCCTAACCCTAACCCTTACCCCTAAACCTAACCCCAAACCTAACCCTAACCCTAACCGTAACCGTAACCCGAACCCGAACCCTAACCCTAACCCGAACCCTAACCCTAACCGAACCCGAACCCTAAACCTAACCCTAACCGATCCCGAACCCAAACCCTAACCCTAACCCTAAACCGAACCCTAACCCTAACCCTAACCCTAACCCGAACCCTAAACCGAACCCTAACCCGAACCCTAAACCTAACCCTAACCTGACCCCTAACCCGAAACCTAACACGAACCCTAACCCTAAACCTAACCCTAACCCGAACCCTAACCCTAACCCGAACCCGAACCCTAACCCTAACCCGAAACCTAACCATAACCCTACCCCGAACCCTAACCCTAACCCGAACCCGAACCCTAACCCTAACCCGAAACCTAACCCGAACCCAACCCTAACCCGAACCCTAACCCTAAAACCCTAACCCTAACCCTAACCCTAACCGGAACTCTAAACCTAACCCTAACTCTAACCCTAAACCTAACCCTAACCCGAACCCTAAACCTAACCCGAACCCGAACCGTAAACCGAAACCTAACCCTAACCCTAACCCGAACCCTAACCCTAACCCGAACCCGAACCATAAACCTAACCCGAAACCAAACTCGAACCCTAACCCGAACCCTAACCCGAACCCTAACCCTAACCGTAACCCTAACCCGAACCCTAACCCTAAACCTAACCCTAAACCTAACCCTAACCCTAACCCGAATCCTAACCCGAAACCTAACCCTAACCCTAAACCTAACCCGAACCTTAACCCTAACCCTAACCCGAACCCGAAGCCTAACCCGAACCCGAACCCTTACCCGAAACCTAACCCTAACCCTAACCCGAAACCTAACCCTAACCCGAACCCTAACCGGAACCCTAAACCTAACCCTAACCCTAACCATTAACCGAACCCTAACCCTAACCCTAAACCTAAACCGAACCCGAACCCTAACCCGAACCCGAACCCTAACCCGAACCCGAACCCTAACCCAAACCCGAACCCGAACCCGAAACCTAACCCTAACCCGAACCCTAACCTTAAACCTAACCCTAACCCTAACACGAACCCTAACCCTAAACCTAACTCTAACCCAAACCTAACCCTAACCCGAACCCTAACCCTAACCCTAACCCGAACCCTAACCCGAACCCAAACCCGAACCCTAACCCTAACCCTAACACTAACCCTAACCCGAACACTAACCCTAACACGAACCCTAACCCTAATCCTAACCCTAACCCGAACCTTAACCCGAAACCTAACCCGAACCCTAACCCTAAACCTAACCGGACCCCTAACCCGAAACCTAACACGAACCCTAACCCTAAACCTAACCCTAACCCAAACCCTAACCCGAACCCTAACCCGAACCCTATCCCTAACCCGAAACCTAACCCTAAACCTAACCCGAACCTTAACCCTACCCCGAACCCGAACCCTAAACGTAACCCGAAACCTAACCCGAACCCAACCCTAACCCGAACCCTAACCCTAACCCTAACCCTAACCCTAACCCTAACCCTAACTCGAAACCTAAACCTAACCCGAACCCTAACCCTAAACCTAACCCGAACCCTAACCCTAACACTAACCCGAACCCTAACCGTAACCCGAACCCTAACCCTAACCCTAACCCGAACCCTAACCCTAACCCGAACCCTAACCCTAACCCTAACCCGAACCCTAACCCGAACCCTAACCCTTACCCTAACCTGAACACTAACCCCTAAACCTAACCCGAACCCGAACCCTGACCCGAACCCGAACCAGAACCCTAACCCTAACACTAACCCGTACCCTAACCCTAACCCTAATCCGTACCCTAACCCTAACCCTAACCCTAACCCTAACCCTAACCGGAACTCTAACCCTAACCCAAACTCTAACCCTAAACCTAACCCTAACCCGAACCCTAACCCTAACCCTAACCCGAACCCGAACCCTAAACCAAACCCTACCCCTAACCCTAACCCGAACCCTAACCGTAACCCGAACCCTAACCCGAACCCTAACCCTAACCCGAACCCTAACCCGAACCCTAACCCTAACCCTAACCCGAACCCGAACCCTAAACCAAAACATAACCCTAACCCTAACCCGAACCCTAACCCTAAACCGAACACGAACCCTAACCCTAACCCGAAACCTAACCCAAACCCTAACCCGAACCCTAACCCGAACCCTAACCCGAACCCTAACCCGAACCCTAACCCTACCTCTAACCCGAACCCTAACACGAACCCTAACCCTAACCCTAACCAGAACCCTAACCCGAACCCAAACCATAACCCTAACCTGAACACTAACCCCTAACCCTAACCCGAACCCGAACCCTTACCCGAAAACGAACCCTAAACCTAACACTAACCCTAACCCTAACCCCTAACCCTAACCCGAACCCTAACCCTAACCCTAACCCTAACCCGAACCCTAACCCTAACCCTAACCCTAACCCTAACCCGAACCCTAACCCTAAACCTAACCCTAAACCTAACCCTAACCCGAACCCTAACCCTAACCCTAACCCGAACCCTAACCCGAACCCTAACCAGAACCCTAACCCTAACCCTAACCCTAACCCGAACCCTAACCCTAACCCGAACCCTAACCCTAACCCTAACACAAACCCTAACCCGAACCCTAACCCGAACCCTAACCCAACCCTAACCCTAACTATACCTGACCCCTAACCCAAACCCTAACACGAACCCTAACAATAAACCTAACCCTAACCCGAACCCTAACCCTAACCCTAACCCGAACCCTAACCCTAACCCGAAACCTAACCCTAACCCTAACCCGAACCCTAAACCTAACCCGAACCCGAACCCTAACCCTAACCCGAAACCTAACCCGAACCCAACCCTACCCCGAACCCTAACCCTAACCCTAACCCTAACCCTAACCCTAACCCGAAACCTAAACCTAACCCGAACCCAAACCCTAAACCTAACCCGAACCCTAACCCTAACACTAACCCGAACCCAAACCGTAACCCGAACCCTAACGCTAACCATAACCCGAACCCTAACTCTAACCCGAACACTAACCCTAACCCTAAACCGAACCCTAACCCGAACCCTAACCCTAACACTAACCCGAACCCTAACCGTAACCCGAACCCTAACGCTAACCATAACCCGAACCCTAACTCTAACCCGAACCCTAACCCTAACCCTAAACCGAACCCGAACCCGAACCCTAAACCTAACCCTAACCCGAACCCTAACTCTAACCCTATCCTAACCCTAACCCTAACCGGAACTCTAACCCTAACCCTAACTCTAACCCTAAACCTAACCCTAACCCGAACCCTAACCCTAACCCGAACCCGAACCCGAACCGTAAACCGAAACCTAACCCTAACCCTAACCCGAACCCTAACCCTAACCCGAACCCGAACCATAAACCTAACCCGACACCAAACCCGAAACCTAACCCGAACCCTAACCCGAACCCTAACCCTAACCGTAACCCTAACCCGAACCCTAAACCTAAAACAAACCCTAACACGAACCCTAACCCTAACCCGAACCCTAACCCTAACCCAAAACCTAACCCTAACCCTAACCCGAACCCTAACCCTAACCCGAACCCGAACCCTAACCCTAACCCGAAACCTAACCCGAACCCAACCCTAACCCGAACCCTAACCCTAACCCTAACCCTAACCCTAACCCGAAACCTAAACCTAACCCGAACCCTAACCCTAAACTTAACCCGAACCCTAACCCTAACACTAACCCGAACCCTAACCGTAACCCGAACCCTAACGCTAACCCTAACCCGAACCCTAACCCTAACCCGAACCCTAACCCTAACCCTAACCTGAACCCTAAACCGAACCCTAACCCTAAACCTAACCTGAACACTAACCCCTAAACCTAACCCGAACCCGAACCTTACCCGAACCCGAAACCTAACCCTAACCCGAACCCGAACCCTAACCCTAACCCTATCCTAACCCTAACCCTAACCGGAACTCTAACCCTAACCCTAACTCTAACCCTAAACCTAACCCTAACCCGAACCCTAACCCTAACCCGAACCCGATCCCGAACCGTAAACCGAAACCTAAACCTAACCCTAACCCGGACCCTAACCCTAACCCGAACCCGAACAATAAACCTAACCCGAAACCAAACCCGAACCCTAACACGAACCCTAACCCGAACCCTAACCCTAACCGTAACCCTAACCCGAACCCTAACCCTAAACCTAACCCTAAACCTAACCCTAACCCTAACCCGAATCCTACCCGAACCCTAACCCTAACCCTAACCCGAACCCTAACCCGACACCTAATCCTAACCCTAACCTGAACACTAACACCTAACCATAACCTGAACCCGAACCCTAACACGAACCATAAACCTAACCCTAACCCCAACCCTAATCCTAACCCTAACCCTAACCTTAACCCCTAACCCTAACCCTAACCCTAACCCTAACCGGAACCCTAACCCTAACCCGAAACCGAACCCTAACCCTAACCCGAAACCTAACCAGAACCCAACCCTAACCCAAACCCTAACCCTAACCCTAACCCGAAACCAAACCCTAACCCGAACCCGAACCCTAACTGTAACCCGAACCCTAACCCGAACCCTAACCGTAACCCGAACCCTAACCCGAACCCTAACCCTAACCCTAACCCGAACCCGAACCCTAAACCAAAACATAACCCTAACCCTAACCCGAACCCTAACGCTAAACCGAACACGAACCCTAACCATAACCCGAACCCTAACCCAAACCCTAACCCGAACCCTAACCCGAACCCTAATCCGAACCCTAACCCGAACCCTAACCCTAACTCTAACCCGAACCCTAACACGAACCCTAACCCTAACCCTAACCAGAACCCTAACCCGAACCCAAACCATAACCCTAACCTGAACACTAACCCCTAACCCTAACCCGAACCCGAACCCTTACCCGAAAACGAACCCTAAACCTAACACTAACCCTAACCCTAACCCCTAACCCTAACCCGAAACCTAACCCTAACCCTAACCCTAACCCTAACCCGAACCCTAACCCTAACCCTAACCCGAAACCTAACCCGAACCCAACCCTAACCCTAACCCTAACCCTAACCCTAACCCTAACCCTAACCCGAAACCTAAACCTAACCCGAACCCTAACCCTAAACCTAACCCGAACCCTAACCCTAACACTAACCCGAACCCTAACCGTAACCCGAACCCTAACGCTAACCCTAACCCGAACCCTAACCCTAACCCGAACCCTAACCCTAACCCTAACCTGAACCCTAAACCGAACCCTAACCCTAAACCTAACCCGAACCCTAACCGTAACCCGAACCCTAACGCTAACCATAACCCGAACCCTAACTCTAACCCGAACCCTAACCCTAACCCTAAACCGAAACCGAACCCGAACCGTAAACCTAACCCTAACCCGAACCCTAACTCTAACCCTATCCTAACCCTAACCCTAACCGGAACTCTAACCCTAACCCTAACTCTAACCCTAAACCTAACCCTAACCCGAACCCTAACCCTAACCCGAACCCGAACCCGAACCGTAAACCGAAACCTAACCCTAACCCTAACCCGAACCCTAACCCTAACCCGAACCCGAACCATAAACCTAACCCGACACCAAACCCGAAACCTAACCCGAACCCTAACCCGAACCCTAACCCTAACCGTAACCCTAACCCGAACCCTAACCCTAAAAGTAACCCTAACACGAACCCTAACCCTAACCCTAACCCGAACCCTAACCCTAACCCAAAACCTAACCCTAACCCTAACCCGAACCCTAACCCTAACCCGAACCCGAACCCTAACCCTAACCCGAAACCTAACCCGAACCCAACCCTAACCCGAACCCTAACCCTAACCCTAACCCTAACCCTAACCCTAACCCGAAACCTAAACCTAACCCGAACCCTAACCCTAAACCTAACCCGAACCCTAACCCTAACACTAACCCGAACACTAACCGTAACCCGAACCCTAACGCTAACCCTAACCCGAACCCTAACCCTAACCCGAACCCTAACCCTAACCCTAACCTGAACCCTAAACCGAACCCTAACCCTAAACCTAACCTGAACACTAACCCCTAAACCTAACCCGAACCCGAACCTTACCCGAACCCGAAACCTAACCCTAACCCGAACCCGAAACCAAACCCTAACCCGAACCCGAACCCGAAACCTAACCCTAACCCTAACCCGAACCCTAACCCTAACCCTATCCTAACCCTAACCCTAACCGGAACTCTAACCCTAACCCTAACTCTAACCCTAAACCTAACCCTAACCCGAACCCTAACCCTAACCCGAACCCGAACCCGAACCGTAAACCGAAACCTAAACCTAACCCTAACCCGAACCCTAACCCTAACCCGAACCCGAACCATAAACCTAACCCGAAACCAAACCCGAACCCTAAAACGAACCCTAACCCGAACCCTAACCCTAAACCTAACCCTAAACCTAACCCTAACCCTAACCCGAATCCTAACCCGAACCCTAACCCTAACCCTAACCCGAACCCTAACCCGACACCTAATCCTAACCCTAACCTGAACACTAACACCTAACCCTAACCTGAACCCGAACCCTAACACGAACCATAAACCTAACCCTAACCCCAACCCTAATCCTAACCCTAACCCTAACCCTAACCCCTAACCCTAACCCTAACCCTAACCCTAACCCGAACCCTAAACCTAACCCGAACCCGAACCCTAACCCTAACCCGAAACCTAACCCGAACCCAACCCTAACCCGAACCCTAACCCTAACCCGAAACCAAACCCTAACCCGAACCCGAACCCGAACCCTAACCCTAACCCTAACCCGAAACCTAACCCTAACCCTAACCCGTACCCTAACCCTAACCCTAACCCTAACCCTAACCCTAACCGGAACTCTAACCCTAACCCAAAGTCTAACCCTAAACCTAACCCTAACCCGAACCCTAAACCTAACCCGAAACCGAACCCGAACCCGAACCCTAAACCTAAACCTAACCCTAACCCTAACCCGAACCCTAACCCAACCCGAACCCGAACCATAAAACTAACCCGAACCCTAACCCGAACCCTAACCCGAACACTAACCCGAACCCTAAACCGAACCCTACCCCTAACCCTAACCCGAACCCTAACCCTAACCCTAACCCTAACCCTTACCCCTAAACCTAACCCCAAACCTAACCCTAACCCGAACCGTAACCGTAACCCGAACCCGAACCCTAACCCTAACCCGAACCCTAACCCTAACCCGAACCCGAACCCTAAACCTAACCCTAACCCGAACCCAAACCCAAACCCTAACCCTAACCCTAAACCGAACCCTAACCCTAACCCTAACCCTAACCCAAACCCTAACCCGAACCCTAACCCGAACCCTAACCCTAACCCTAACCTGACCCCTAACCCGAAACCTAACACGAACCCTAACCCTAAACCTAACCCTAACCCGAACCCTAACCCTAACCCTAACCCTAACCCTAACCCTAACCGGAACTCTAAACCTAACCCTAACTCTAACCCTAAACCTAATCCTAACCCGAACCCTAAACCTAACCCGAACCCGAACCGTAAACCGAAACCTAACCCTAATCCTAACCCGAACCCTAACCCTAACCCGAACCCGAACCATAAACCTAACCCGAAACCAAACCCGTACCCTAACCCGAACCCTAACCCTAACTGTAACCCTAACCCGAACCCTAACCCTAAACCTAACCCTAAACCTGACCCTAACCCTAACCCGAATCCTAACCCGAAACCTAACCCTAACCCTAACCATAACCCGAACCTTAACCCTAACCCTAACCCGAACCCGAAGCCTAACCCGAACCCGGACCCTTACCCAAAACCTAACCCTAACCCTAACCCGAACACTAACCCTAACCCGAACCCTAACCGGAACCCTAAACCTAACCCTAACCCTAACACTTAACCGAACCCTAACCCTAACCCTAAACCTAACCCGAACCCGAACCCTAACCCGAACCCGAACCCTAACCCGAACCCGAACCCTAACCCAAACCCGAACCCGAACCCGAAACCTAACCCTAACCCGAACCCTAACCTTAACCCTAACCCTAACCCTAACACGAACCCTAACCCTAAACCTAACTCTAACCCAAACCTAACCCTAACCCGAACCCTAACCCTAACCCTAACCCGAAACCTAACCCGAACCCAAACCCGAACCCTAACCCTAACCCTAACACTAACCCTAACCCGAACACTAACCCTAACACGAACCCTAACCCTAATCCTAACCCTAACCCGAACCTTAACCCGAAACCTAACCCGAACCCTAACCCTAAGCCTAACCGGACCCCTAACCCGAAACCTAACACGAACCCTAAACCTAAACCTAACCCTAACCCAAACCCTAACCCGAAACCTAACCCGAACCCTATCCCTAACCCGAAACCTAACCCTAAACCTAACCCGAACCTTAACCCTACCCCGAACCCGAACCCTAAACGTAACCCGAAACCTAACCCGAACCCAACCCTAACCCGAACCCTAACCCTAACCCTAACCCTAACCTTAACCCTAACTCGAAACCTAAACCTAACCCGAACCCTAACCCTAAACCTAACCCGAACCCTAACCCTAACACTAACCCGAACCCTAACCGTAACCCGAACCCTAACCCTAACCCTAACCCGTACCCTAACCCTAACCCTAATCCGTACCCTAACCCTAACCCTAACCCTAACCCTAACCCTAACCGGAACTCTAACCCTAACCCAAACTCTAACCCTAAACCTAACCCTAACCCGAACCCTAACCCTAACCCTAACCCGAACCCGAACCCTAAACCGAACCCTACCCCTAACACTAACCCGAACCCTAACCGTAACCCGAAACCTAACCCGAACCCTAACCCTAACCCGAACCCTAACCCGAACCCTAACCCTAACCCTAACCCGAACCCGAACCCTAAACCAAAACATAACCCTAACCCTAACCCGAACCCTAACCCTAAACCGAACACGAACCCTAACCCTAACCCGAACCCTAACCCAAACCCTAACCCGAACCCTAACCCGAACCCTAACCCGAACCCTAACCCGAACCCTAACCCTAACTCTAACCCGAACCCTAACACGGACCCTAACCCTAACCCTAACCAGAACCCTAACCCGAACCCAAACCATAACCCTAACCTGAACACTAACCCCTAACCCTAACCCGAACCCGAACCCTTACCCGAAAACGAACCCTAAACCTAACACTAACCCTAACCCTAACCCCTAACCCTAACCCGAACCCTAACCCTAACCCTAACCCTAACCCTAACCCGAACCCTAACCCTAACCCTAACCCTAACCCTAACCCGAACCCTAACTATAACCTAACCCTAAACCTAACCCTAACCCGAACCCTAACCCTAACCCTAACCCGAACCCTAACCCGAACCCTAACCAGAACCCTAACCCTAACCCTAACCCTAACCCGAACCCTAACCCTAACCCGAACCCTAACCCTAACCCTAACACAAACCCTAACCCGAACCCTAACCCGAACCCTAACCCAACCCTAACCCTAACTATACCTGACCCCTAACCCAAACCCTAACACGAACCCTAACAATAAACCTAACCCTAACCCGAACCCTAACCCTAACCCTAACCCGAACCCTAACCCTAACCCGAAACCTAACCCTAACCCTAACCCGAACCCTAAACCTAACCCGAACCCGAACCCTAACCCTAACCCGAAACCTAACCCGAACCCAACCCTAACCCGAACCCTAACCCTAACCCTAACCCTAACCCTAACCCGAAACCTAAACCTAACCCGAACCCAAACCCTAAACCTAACACGAACCCTAACCCTAACACTAACCCGAACCCTAACCGTAACCCGAAACCTAACGCTAACCATAACCCGAACCCTAACTCTAACCCGAACCCTAACCCTAACCCTAAACCAAACCCTAACCCGAACCCTAACCCTAACACTAACCCGAACCCTAACCGTAACCCGAACCCTAACGCTAACCATAACCCGAACCCTAACTCTAACCCGAACCCTAACCCTAACCCTAAACCGAACCCGAACCCGAACCCTAAACCTAACCCTAACCCGAACCCTAACTCTAACCTTATCCTAACCCTAACCCTAACCGGAATTCTAAACCTAACCCTAACCCTAACCCTAAATCTAACCCTAAACCGAACCCTAACCCTAACCCTAACCCGAACCCTAACCCTAAACCGAAACCTAACCCTAACCCTAACCCGAACCCTAACCCTAACCCGAACCCGAACCCTAACCCTAACCCGAAACCTAACCGGAACCCAACCCTAACCCGAACCCTAACCGTAACCCTAACCCTAACACTAACCCGAACCCTAACCGTAACCCGAACCCTAACGCTAACCCTAACCCGAACCCTAACCCTAACCCGAACCCTAACCCTAACCCTAACCCGAACCCTAACCCGAACCCTAAACCTAAACCTAACCTGAACACTAACACCTAACCCTAACCCGAACCCGAACCCTTACCCGAACCCGAAACCTAACCCTAAACCGAACAAGAACCCAAACCCTAACCCGAAACCGAACCCGAACCCTAACCCTAACCCGAACCCTAACCCTAACACTATCCTAACCCTAACCCTAAACGGAACTCTAACCCTAACCCTAACTCTAACCCTAAACCTAACCCTAACCCGAACCCTAACCCTAACACGAACCCGAACCCGAACCGTAAACCGAAACCTAAACCTAACCCTAACCCGAACCCTAACCCTAACCCGAACCCGAACCAGAAACCTAACCCGAAACCAAACCCGAACCCTAACCCGAACCCTAACCCGAACCCTAACCCTAACCGTAACCCTAACCCGAACCCTAACCCTAAACCTAACCCTAAACCTAACCCTATCCCTAACCCGAATCATAACTCGAACCCTAACCCTAACCCTAACCCGAACCCTAACCCAAAACCTAACCCTAACCCTAACCTGAACACTAACCCCTAACCCTAACCTGAACCCGAACCCTAACCCGAACCATAAACCTAACCCTAACCCTAACCCTAACCCTAACCCCTAACCCTAACCCTACCCTAACCCTATCCCGAACCCTAACCCTAACACTAACCCTAACCCTAACCCTAACCCCTAAACCTAATGCCAAACCTAAACTTAACCCTAACCCTAACCCGAACCCGAACCCTAACCCTAACCCGAACCCTAACCCTAACCCGAACCCTAACCCTAAACCTAATCCGTACCCTAACTCTAACCCTAACCCTAACACGAACCCTAACCCTAACCCGAACACGAACCCAACCCTACCCCGAATTCTAACCCGAACCCTTACCCAAAACCTAACCCGAACCCTAACCCTAACCCGAACCCGAACCCTAACCGTAACCCGAAACCTAACCCGAACCCAACCCTAACCCGAACCCTAACCCTAACCCTAACCCTAACCCTAACCCTAACTCGAAACCTAAACCTAACCCGAAACCTAACCCTAAACCTAACCCGAACCCTAAACCTAACACTAACCCGAACCTTAACCGTAACCCGAACCCTAACACTAACCCTAACCCGAACCCTAACCCTAACCCGAACCCTAAACCTAACCCTAACCCGAACCCTAACTCGAACCCTAACCCTTAACCTAACCTGAACACTAACCCCTAAACCTAACCCGAACCCGAACCCTGACCCGAACCCGAACCAGAACCCTAACCCAACCCGAACCCTAACCCTAACCCTAAACCTAACCCTAACCCTAACCCGAACCCGAACCCTAAACCGAAACCTAACCCTAACCCTAACCCGAACCCTAACCCTAACCCGAACCCGAACCATAAAACTAACCCGAACCCTAACCCGAACCCTAACCCGAACCCTAACCCTAACCCTAAACCGAACCCTACCCCTAACCCTAACCCGAACCCTAACCCTAACCCTAACCCCTAAACCTAACCCCAAACTTAACCCTAACACAAACCTTAACCCTAACCTGAACCCGAACCCTAACCCTAACCCGAACCCTAAACCTAACCTGAACCCTAACCCTAAACCTAACCCTAACCGTAAACCTAACCCTAACCCTAACCCTACCCCGAACCCTAACCCGAACCCTAACCCTAACTCTAACCCTAACCATAACCCGAACCCTAACCCTAACCCTAACCCTAACCCGAACCCTAACCCTAACCCGAACCTGAAACCTAACCCCAAACCTAACCATAACCCGAACCCTAACCCTAACCCTAACCCGAAACCTAAACCTAACCCGAACCCTAACCCTAAACCTAACCCGAACCCTAACCCTACCCGAACCCGAACCCTACCCGTAAACCGAACCCTAACCCTAACCCTAACCCTAACCCTAACCCGAACCCTAACCCTAACCCTATCCCGACCCCTTACATGAACCCTAACACGAACCCTAACCCTAACCCTAACCCGAACCCAAACCCTAACCCTAACCCGAACGCTAACCCTAACCCGAACCCTAACCCCAATTCGAACCCGAACCCTAACCCTAACCCTAACCGGAACCCGAACCCGAACCCGAACCCTAACCCTAACCCGAAACCTAAACCTAACCCGAAAACTATCCCTAAACCTAACCCGAACCCTAAACCTAACCCGAACCCGAACCCTAACCGTAACCCGAACCCTAACCCTAACCCTAACCCTAACCCTAACCCTAACCCGAACCCTAACCCTAACCCTAACCCGAACCCTAACCCGAAACCTAACCCTAACCCTAACTTGAACACTAACCCCTAACCCTAACCCGAATCCTAACCCTAACCCGAACCCTAACCCTATACCGAACACGAACCCTAACCCTTCCCCGCACCCTAACCCAAACCCTAACCCGAACCCTAACCCGAACCCTAACCCGAACCCTAACCCGAACCTTAACCCTAACTCTAACCCGAACCCTAACACGAACCCTAACCCTAACCCTAACCAGAACCCTAACCCGAACCCAAACCATAACCCTAACCTGAACACTAACCCCTAACCCTAACCCGAACCCGAACCCTTACCCGAAAACGAACCCTAAACCTAACACTAACCCTAACCCTAACCCCTAACCCTAACCCGAACCCTAACCCTAACCCTAACCCTAACCCTAACCCGAAC
>JAVLSZ010000047.1:2450000-2452500 GCA_032313775.1 Urocyon cinereoargenteus | reverse complement strand
AACCCTAACTTGAACACTAACCCCTAACCCTAACCCGAACCCGAACGCTAACCCGAACCCGAACCCTAACCAGAACCCGAACCCACACCCAAACACGAACCCGAACCCGAAACCTAACCCTAACCCTAACCTGAACCCTAACCCTAACCCTAACCCTAACCCTAACCCGAACCCTAACCCTAACCCTCACTCTAACCCTAAACCTAACCCGAACCCTAACCCAAACCCGAACCCTAACCCGAACCCTAACACGAACCCTAAACCGAAACCTAACCCGAACCCTAAACCGAACCCTAACCCGAATCCTAACCCTAACCCTAACCCGAACCCTAACCCTAACCCTAATCCTAACCCTAACTCGAAACCTAACCCTAACCCTAACTTTAACCCTAACCCGAACCCAAACCCTAAACCTAACCCTAACCCTAAACCTAACCCCTAACCCTAACCCGAACCCTAACCCTAACTCGAACCCTAACCCTAACCCGAACCCTAAACCTAAACCTAACCCGAACCCTAACCCGAACCGTAACCCTAACCCTAACCATAACCCTAACCCGAACCCTAACCCTAACCGGAACCCTAACCCTAACGCTAACCCGAACCCGAACCCTAACCCCTTACCCGAATCCTAACCCTAAACCGAACCCTAACCCGAACCCGTACCCTAAACCGAACTCGAACCCTAACCCGAAAACTAACCCTAAACCGAACCCGAAACCTACCCCTAAACCTAACCCTAACCGTAAACCTAACCCTAACCCTAACCCTAAACCGAACCCTTACCCGAACCCTAACCCTAACCCTAACCCGTAACTTAACCCGAAACCTAACCCTAACCCTAAACCGAACCCGAAACCTAACCTGAACCCGAACCCTAACCCGAACCGTTACCCTAACCCTAACCCGAACCCTAACTCGAACCCTAACCCTAAACCTAACCCGAACCCTAATCCTAACCCTAACCCAAAACCTAACCCGAACCTAAACCCTAAACCTAACCGTAACCCTAACCCGAACCCGAACCCGAACCCTAACCCTAACCCGAACCCTAACCCTAACCCTAACCCGAACCCTAATCCGTACCCGAACCCGTACCCTAATCTTAACCCGAACCCTAAACCTAACCCGAACCCTAACCCGAACCCTAACCCGAACCCTAACCCTAAAACTAACCCTAACCCTAACCCTAACCCTAACCCTAACCCGAACCCTAACCCGAACCCTAACCCTAAACCGAACCCTAACCCGAACCCTAACCCTAACCCTAACCCGAACCCGAACCCTAAACCGAAACATAACCCTAACCTTAACCCGAACCCTAACCCTAAACCGAACACGAACCCTAACCCTAACCCGAAACCTAACCCAAACCCTAACCCGAACCGTAACCCGAACCCTAACCCGAACCCGAACCCGAACCCTAACCCTAACCCTAACCCGAACCCTAACCCGAACCCTAACCCTAACCCTAACCAGAACCCTAACCCGAACCCAAACCATAACGCTAACCTGAACACTAACCCCTAACCCTAACCCGAACCCGAACCCTTACCCGAAAACTAACCCTAAACCTAAAACTAACACTAACCCTAACCCCTAACCCTAACCCGAACCCTAACCCTAACCCTAACCCGAACCCTAACCCTAACCCGAACCCTAACCCTAACCCTAACCCTAACCCTAACCCGAACCCTAACCCTAAACCTAACCCTAAACCTAACCCTAACCCGAACCCTAACCCTAACCCTAACCCGAACCCTAACCCAAACCCTAACCAGAACCCTAAACCTAACCCTAACCCTAACCCGAACCCTAACCCTAACCCGAACCCTAACCCTAACCCTAACACAAACCCTAACCCGAACCCTAACCCGAACCCTAACCCAACCCTAACCCTAACTATACCTGACCCCTAACCCGAACCCTAACACGAACCCTAACAATAAACCTAACCCTAACCAGAAACCTAACCCTAACCCTAACCCGAACCCTAACCCTAACCCGAAACCTAACCCTAACCCTAACCTGAACCCTAAACCTAACCCGAACCCGAACCCTAACCCTAACCCGAAACCTAACCCGAACCCAACCCTAACCCGAACCCTAACCCTAACCCTAACCCGAACCCTAACCCTAACCCGAAACCTAAACCTAACCCGAACCCAAACCCTAAACCTAACCCGAACCCTAACCCTAACACTAACCCGAACCCTAACCGTAACCCGAACCCTAACGCTAACCCTAACCCGAACCCTAACCCTAACCCGAACCCTAACCCTAACCCTAACCCTAACCCGAACCCTAACCCGAACCCTAACCCTAACCCTAACCTGAACACTAACCCCTAACCCTAACCCGAACCCGAACCCTTACCCGAACCCGAAACCTAACCCTAACCCGAACCAGAACCCAAACCCTAAACCGAACCCGAACCCGAACCCTAACCCTAACCCTAACCCGAACCCTAACCCTAACCCTATCCTAACACTAACCCTAA
>JAVLSZ010000047.1:2422500-2442500 GCA_032313775.1 Urocyon cinereoargenteus | reverse complement strand
CCTAACCCTAACCCGAACCCTAAACCTAACCCTAACCCAAAACCTAAGCCGAACCCTAAACCTAACCCTAACCCAAACCCTAACCCGAACCCTAAACCTAACCCTAAACATAACCCGAACCCGAACCCTAACCCGAACCTGAACCCTAACACGAACCCGAACCCTAACACAAACCCGAACCCGTACCCGAACCCTAACCCTAACCCGAACCCTAACCCTAACCCTAAGCCTAACCCTAACCATAACCCGAACCCTAACACTAACCCTAACTCTAACCCTAAACCTAACCCTAACCCGAAACCTAACCCTAATCCTAAGCCGAACCCTAACCCGAACCCAAACCCGAACCCTAACCCTAACCCTAACACTAACCCTAACCCGAACACTAACCCTAACCCGAACCCTAACCCTAACCCTAACCCTAAACCGAAACTTAACCCGAACCCTAACCCGAACCCTAACCCTAACCCTAACCTGACCCCTAACCCGAACCCTAACACGAACCCTAACCCTAAACCTAACCATAATCCGAACCCTAACCCTAACCCTAACCCGAACCCGAACCCTAAACCGAAACCAAACCCTAACCCTAACCCAAACCTAACCCTAACCCGAACCCGAACCATAAACCTAACCCGAACCCTAACCCGAACCCTGACCCGAACCCTAACCCGAACCCTAACCCGAACGCTAACCCGAACCCTAACCCGAACCCTAACCCTAACCCTAACCCTAACCCGAAACCTAACCCTAACCCTAACCCTAACCCGAAACCTAACCCTAAACCTAACCTTAAACCTAACACGAACCCTAACCCTAACGCTAAACCTAACCCTAACCCGAACCCTAACCCTAACACTAACCCGAACCCTAACCCTAACCCGAAACCTAAACCTAACCCTAACCCGAACCCTAACGCTAACCCGAACCTGAACCCTAACCCTAACCCGAAACCTAACCCGAACCCACCCCAAACCCGAACCCTAACCCTAACCCGAACCCTAACCCTAACCCTAACCCTAACCCGAAACCTAAACCTAACCCGAACCCTAACCCTAAACCTAACCTGATCCCTAACCCTAAATCTAACCCGAACCCTAACCGTAACCCGAACCCTAACCCTAACCCTAACCCTAACCCTAACCTTTACCCTAACCCGAACCCTAACCCTAACCCTAACCAGAACCCTAACCCGAACCCAAACCATAACCCTAACCTGAACACTAACCCCTAACCCTAACCCGAACCCGAACCCTTACCCGAAAACGAACCCTAAACCTAACACTAACCCTAACCCTAACCCCTAACCCTAACCCGAACCCTAACCCTAACCCTAACCCTAAACCTAACCCGAACCCTAAACCTAACCCTAACCCAAAACCTAATCCGAACCTAAACCCTAAACCTAAACCTAACCCTAACCCGAAACCGAAACCGAACCCTAACCCTAACCCGAACCCTAACCCTAACCCTAACCCGAACACTAATCCGAACCCGAACCCGTACCCTAATCCTAACCCGAACCCTAAACCTAACCCGAACCCTAACCCGAACCCTAACCCGAACCCTAACCCTAAAACTAACCCTAACCCTAACCCTAACCCTAACCCTAACCCGAACCCTAACACGAACCCTAACCCTAACCCGAACCCTAACCCGAACCCTAACCCTAACCCTAACCCGAACCCGAACCCTAAACCGAAACATAACCCTAACCCTAACCCGAACCCTAATCCTAAACCGAACACGAACCCTAACCCTAACCCGAACCCTAACCCAAACCCTAACCCGAACCCTAACCCGAACCCTAACCCGAACCCTAACCCTAACCCGAACCCGAACCCTAACCCTAACCCGAAACCTAACCCGAACCCAACCCTAACCTGAACCCTAACCTTAAACCTAACCCTAACCCTAACCCGAAACCTAAACCTAACCCGAACCCTAACCCTAAACCTAACCCGAACCCTAAACCTAACACTAATCCGAACCCTAACCGTAACCCGAACCCTAACGCTAACCCTAACCCGAACCCTAACCCTAACCCGAAACCTAACCCTAACCCTAACCCGAACCCTAACCCGAACCCTAACCCTAAACCTAACCTGAACACTAAACCCTAACCCTGACCCGAACCCGAACCCTTACCCGAACCCGAAACCTAACCCTAACCCGAACCCGAACCCAAACCCTAACCCGAACCCGAACCCGAACCCTAACCCTATCCTAACCCTAACCCTAACCGGAACTCTAACCCTAACCCTAACTCTAACCCTAAACCTAACCCTAACCCGAACCCTAACCCTAACCCGAACCCGAACCCGAACCGTAAACCGAAACCTAAACCTAACCCTAACCCGAACCCTAACCCTAACCCGAACCCGAACCCGAACCCTAACCCGAACCGGAACCCTAAACCTACCCCGAACCCGAACCCAAACCATCAGCCTAACCCTAACCCGAACCCTAACCCTATCCCTAATCCTAACCCTAACCCTAACCCGAACCCTAAACCTAACCCGAACCCTAACCCTAACCCGAACCCTAACACTACCCCTAACCCTAACCCGAACCCGAAACCTAACCGGAAAACTAACCCGAACCCTAACCCTAACCCTAACCCGGACCCTAAACCTAACCCTAACCCTAACCCTAACCCTAACCCTAACCCGAACCCTAACCCTAACCCTAACCCTAACGCTAACCCGAAACCTAACCCTAAACCTAACCCGAACCCTAACACGAACCCTAACCCTAAACCTAACCCTAACCCGAACCCTAAACCTAACCCTAACCCGAACCCTAACCCTAACCCGAAACCTAACCCTAACCCTAACCCGAACCCTAACCCTAACCCGAACCCGAACCCTAACCCTAACCCGAAACCTAACCCGAACCCTAACCCTAACCCGAAACCTAACCCTAACCCTAACCCGAACCCTAACCCTAACCCGAACCCGAACCCTAACCCTAACCCGAAACCTAACCCGAACCCAACCCTAACCCGAACCCTAACCCTAACCCGAACCCTAACCCTAAACCAAAACCTAAACCTAAACCTAACCCGAACCCGAACCCTAAACCTAACCCGAACCCTAACCCTAACACTAACCCGAACCCTAACCGTAACCCGAACCCTAACCCTAACCCTAAACCGAACCCTAACCCTATCCCGAACCCTAACCCTAACCCTAACCCGAACCCTTACCCGAACCCTAACCCTAACCCTAACCTGAACACTAACCCCTAACCCTAACCCGCACCCGAACTCTAACCCGAACCCGAAACCTAACCCTAACCCGATCCCGAACCCGAACCCTAACAAGAACCCGAACCCGAACCCTAACCCTAACCCTAACCCGAACCCTAACCCTAACCCTAACCCTAACCCTAACCGGAACTCTAACCCTAACCCTAACTCTAACCCTAAACCTAACCCTAACCCGAACCCTAACCCTAACCCGAAACCGAACCCGAACCGTAAACCGAAACCTAACCCTAACCCTAACCCGAACCCTAACCCTGAGCCGAACCCGAACCATAAACCTAACCCGAACCCTAACCCGAACGCTAACCCGAACCCTAACCCGAACCCTAACCCTAACCCGAACCCTAACCCTAACCCGAATCCTAACCCGAAACCTAACCCTAACCCTAAACCTAACCCGAACCCTAACCCTATTCCTAACCCGAACCCGAACCCTAACCCGAACCCGAACCCCAAGCCGAAACCTAACCCTAACCCTAATCCGAACCCTAACCCTAACCCGAACCCGAACCCTAATCCGAACCCTAACCCTAACCCTAAACCGAAACCTAAACCTAACCCTAACCCAAACCCTAAGTCGAACCCTAAACCTAACCCTAACCCAAACCCTAACCCGAACCCTAAACCTAACCCTAAACATAACCCGAACCCGAACCCTAACCCGAACCTGAACCCTAACCCGAACCCGAACCGTAACCCAAACCCGAACCCGAACCCGAACCCTAACCCTAACCCGAACCCTAACACTAACCCTAACCCTAACCCTAACCCGAACCCTAAAACTAACCCTAACTCTAACCCTAAACCTAACCCTAACCCGAACCCTAACCCTAATCCTAACCCGAACCCTAACCCGAACCCAAACACGAACCCCAACCCTAACCCTAACACTAACCCTAACCCGAACACTAACCCTAACCCGAACCCTAACCCTAACCCTAACCCTAAACCGAAACTTAACCCGAACCCTAACCCGAACCCTAACCCTAACCCTAACCTGACCCCTAACCCGAACCCTAACACGAACCCTAACCCTAAACCTAACCCTAATTCGAACCCTAACCCTAACCCTAACCCGAACCCGAACCCTAAACCGAAACCTAACCCTAACCCTAACCCAAACCTAACCCTAACCCGAACCCGAACAATAAACCTAACCCGAACCCTAACCCGAACCCTAACCCGAACCCTAACCAGAACCCTTAACCGAACCCTAACCCTAACCCTAACCCGAACCCTAACCCGAACCCTAACCCTAACCCTAACCCGAACCCTAACCGTAACCCTAACACGAACCCTAACCCTAACCCTAAACCTAACCCTAACATGAACCCTAACCCTAAACCTAACCCTAACCCTAACCCGAACCCTAACTCCTAACCCTAACCCGAACCCGAACCCTAACCCTAACCCGAACCCTAACCCTAACCCTAACCCTAACACTAACCCGAACCCTAACCCGAACCCTAACCCTAACCCTAACCCGAACCCTAACGCTAACCCTAACCCGACCCCTAACCTAAACCTAACACGAACCCTAACCCTAACGCTAACCCTAACCCTAACCTGAACCCTAACACTAACCCTAAACCGAACCCTAACCCTAACCCGAAACATAAACCTAACCCTAACCCGAACCCTAACGCTAACCCGAACCTGAACCCTAACCCTAACCCGAAACCTAACCCGAACCCAACACAAACCCGAACCCTAACCCTAACCCGAACCCTAACCATAACCCTAACCCTAACCCGAAACCTAAACCTAACCCGAACCCTAACCCTAAACCTAACCCGAACCCTAACCCTAACCCTAACCCGAAACCTAACCGTAACCCGAACCCTAACCCTAACCCTAACCCTAACCCTTACCCTAACCCGAACCCTAACCCTAACCCTAACCAGAACCCTAACCCGAACCCAAACCATAACCCTAACCTGAACACTAACCCCTAACCCTAACCCGAACCCGAACCCTTACCCGAAAACGAACCATAAACCTAACACTAACCCTAACCCTAACCCCTAACCCTAACCCGAACCGTAACCCTAACCCTAACCCTAACCCTAAACCTAACCCGAACCCTAAACCTAACCCTAACCCAAAACCTAACCCAAACCTAAACCCTAAACCTAACCCTAACCCTAACCCGAACCCGAACCAGAACCCTAACCCTAACCCGAACCCTAACCCTAACCCTAACCCGAACACTAATCCGAACCCGAACCCGTACCCTAATCCTAACCCGAACCCTAAACCTAACCGAACCCTAACCCGAACCCTAACCCGAACCCTAACCCTAAAACTAACCGTAACCCTAACCCTAACCCTAACCCTAACCCTAACCCGAACCCTAACCCGAACCCTAACCCTAACCCGAACCCTAACCCGAACCCTAACACTACCCTAACCCGAACCCGAACCCTAAACCGAAACATAACCCTAACCCTAACCCGAACCCTAACCCTAAACCGAACACGAACACTAAACCTAACCCGAACCCTAACCCAAACCCTAACCCGAACCCTAACCCGAACCCTAACCCGAACCCTAACCCGAACCATAACCCGAACCCTAACCCGAACCCTAACCCTAACCCTAACCAGAACCCTAACCCGAATCCAAACCATAACCCTAACCTGAACAATAACCCCTAACCCTAACCCGAACCCGAACCCTTACCCGAAAACGAACCCTAAACCTAACACTAACACTAACCCTAACCCCTAACCCTAACCTGAACCCTAACCCTAACCCTAACACTAAACCTAACCCGAACCCTAACCCTAACCCTAACCCTAACCCTAACCCGAACCCTAACCCTAAACCTAACCCTAAACCTAACCCTAACCCGAACCCTAACCCTAACCCGAACCCGAACCCTAAGCCGAAACCTAACCAGAACCCTAAACCTAACCCTAACCCTAACCCGAACCCTAAACCTAACCCGAACCCTAACCCTAAACCTAACACAAACCCTAACCCGAACCCTAACCCGAACCCTAACCCAACCCTAACCCTAACTATACCTGACCCCTAACCCGAACCCTAACACGAACCCTAACAATAAACCTAACCCTAACCCGAACCCTAACCCTAACCCTAACCCGAACCCTAAACCTAACCCGAAACCTAACCCTAACCCTAACCCTAACCCGAACCCTAACCCGAACCCTAACCCGAACCCTAACCCTAAAACTAACCCTAACACTAACCCTAACCCTAACCCTAACCCGAACCCTAACCCGAACCCTAACCCTAACCCGAACCCTAACCCGAACCCTAACCATAACCCTAACCCGAACCCGAACCCTAAACCGAAACATAACCCTAACCCTAACCCGAACCCTAACCCTAAACCGAACACGAACCCTAACCATAACCTGAACCCTAACCCAAAACCTAACCCGACCCCTAACCCGAACCCTAACCCGAACCCTAACCCGAACACTAACCCTAAACCTAACCCGAACCCTAACCCGAACCCTAACCCTAATCCTAACCAGAACCCTAACCCGAACCCAAACCATAACCCTAACCTGAACACTAACCCCTAACCCTAACCCGATTCCGAACCCTTACCCGAAAACGAACCCTAAACCTAACACTAACCCTAACCCTAACCCCTAACCCTAACCCGAACCCTAACCCTAACCCTAACCCTAACTCTAACCCTAACCCGAACCCTAACCCTAACTCAAACCCTAACCCGAAACCTAACCCTAAACCTAACCCTAAACCTAACCCTAACGCGAACCCTAACCCTAACCCTAACCCGAACCCTAACCCGAACCCTAAACAGAACCCTAACCCTAACCCTAACCCTAACCCGGACCCTAAACCTAACCCGAACCCTAACCCTAAACCTAACACAAACCCTACCCGAACCCTAACCTGAACCCTAACCCAACCCTAACCCTAAATATACCTGACCCCTAACCCGAACCCTAACACGAACCCTAACAATAAATCTAACCCTAAACCGAACCCTAACCCTAACACTAACCCGAACCCTAACCCTAACCCGAAACCTAACCCTAACCCTAACCTGAACCCTAAACCTAACCCGAACCCGAACCCTAACCCTAACCCGAAACCTAACCCAAACCCAACCCTAACCCGAACCCTAACCCTAACCCTAACCCTAACCCTAACCCTAACCCGAAACCTAAACTTAACCCGAACCCAAACCCTAAACCTAACCCGAACCCTAACCCTAACTCTAACCCGAACCCTAACCGTAACCCGAACACTAACGCTAACCCTAACCCGAACCCTAACCCTAACCCGAACCCTAACCCTAACCCTAACCCGAACCCTAACCCGAACCCTAACCCTAACCCTAACCTGAACACTAACACCTAACCCTAACCCGAACCCGAACCCTTACCCGAACCCGAAACCTAACCCTAACCCGAAACCTAACCCTAACCCTAACCCGAACCCTAACCCTAACCCGAACCCTAACCCTTACCCGAAACCTAACCCGAACCCAACCCTAACCCGAACCCTAACCCTAACCCTAACCCTAACCCTAAACCAAAACCTAAACCTAACCCGAACCTGAACCCTAAACCTAACCCGAACCCTAACCCTAAAACAAACCCGAACCCTAACCATAACACGAACCCTAACCCTTACCCTAAACCGAACCCTAACCCTAACCCGAACCCTAACCCTAACCCTAACCCGAACCCTTACCCGAACCCTAACCCTAACCCTAACCTGAACACTAACCCCTAAACCTAACCCGAACCCGAACCCTTACCCGAACCCGAAACCTAACCCTAACCCGAACCCGAAACCTAACCCTAACCCGATCCCGAACCCTAACCCTAACCCGAACCCTAACCATAACCCTAACCCGAAACCTAAACCTAACCCAAACCCTAACCCTAAACCTAACCCGAACCCTAACCCTAACCCTAACCCGAACCCTAACCGTAACCCGAACCCTAACCCTAACCCTAACCCTAACCCTTACCCTAACCCGAACCCTAACCCTAACCCTAACCAGAAACCTAACCAGAACCCAAACCGTAACCCTAACCTGAACACTAACACCTAACCCTAACCCGAACCCGAACCCTTACCCGAAAATGAACCCTAAACCTAACACTAACACTAACCCTAAACCCTAACCCTAACCCGAACCCTAACCCTAACCCTAACCCTAACCCTAACCCGAACCCTAACCCTAACCCTAACCCTAACCCGAACCCTAACCCTAAACCTAACCCTAAATCTAACCCTAACCCGAACCCTAACCCTAACCCTAACCCGAACCCTAACCCGAACCCTAACCAGAACCCTAACGCTAACCCGAACCCTAAACCTAACCCGAACCCTAACCCTAACACTAACCCGAACCCTAACCGTAACCCGAACCCTAACGCTAACCCTAACCCGAACCCTAACCCTAACCCGAACCCTAACCCTAACCCTAACCCGAACCCTAACCCGAACCATAACCCTAAACCTAACCTGAACACTAACCCCTAACCCTAACCGGAACCCGAACCCTTACCCGAACCCGAAACCTAACCCTAACCCGAACCCCAACCCAAACCCTAACCCGAACCCGAACCCGAACCCTAACCCTAACCCTAACCCGAACCCTAACCCTAACCCTAACCCTAACCCTAACCCTAACCGGAACTCTAACCCTAACCCTAACTCTAACCCTAAACCTAACCCTAACCCGAACCCTAACCCTAACCCGAACCCGAACCCGAACCGTATACCGAAACCTAAACCTAACCCTAACCCGAACCCTAACCCACCCGAACCTGAACCATAAACCTAACCCGAAATCAAACCCGAACCCTAACCCGAACCCTAACCCGAACCCTAACCCTAACCGTAACCCTAACCCGAACCCTAACCCTAAACCTAACCCTAAACCTAACCCTAACCCTAACCCGAATCCTAACCCGAACCCTAACCCTAACCCAAACCCGAACCCTAACCCGAAACCTAACCCTAACCCTAACCTGAACACTAACCCCTAAGCCTAACCCGAACCCGAACCCTAACCCCAACCTTAAACCTAAACCTAACCCTAAACCTAACCCTAACCCTAACCCTAACCCTACCCCCTAACCCTAACCCTAACCCGAACCCGAACCCTAACCCTAACCCTAACCCTAACCCTAACCCTAACCCCTAAAACTAACGCCAAACCTAAACCTAACCCGAACCTTAACCCTAACCCTAACCCGAACCCGAACCCTAACCCTAACCCGAACCCTAACCCTAACCCGAACCCTAATCCTAAACCTAAACCTAACCCTAAACCTAACCCTAACCCTAACCCTAACCCGAACCCTAACCCGAACCCTAAACCTAACCCTAACCCGAACCCTAAACCTAACCCTAACCCTAACCCCAAACCTAACACTAACCCGAACCCTAACCCTAACCCTAACTCTAACCCTAAACCTAACCCTAACCCGAAACCTAACACTAACCCTAACCCGAACCCTAACCCGAACCCAAACCCGAACCCTAAACCTAACCCTAACACTAACCCTAACCCAAACACTAACCCTAACCCGAACCCTAACCCTAACCCTAACCCTAACCCGAAACTTAACCCGAACCCTAACCCGAACCCTAACCCTAACCCTAACCTGACCCCTAACCCGAACCCTAACACGAACCCTAACCCTAAACCTAACCCTAACCCGAAACCTAACCCTAACCCTAACCCGAAACCTAACCCTAACCCGAAACCTAACCCTAACCCTAACCCGAACCCTAACTCTAACCCGAACCCGAACCCTAACCCTAACCCGAAACCTAACCCGAACCCAGCCCTAACCCGAACCCTAAAGCTTACCCTAACCTGAACACTAACCGCTAACCCTAACCCGAACCCGAACCCTGACCCGAACCCGAACCCTAACCCTAACCCGAACCCGAACCCTAACCCGAACCCGAACCCGAACCCTAACCCTAACCCTAACCCGAAACCTAACCCTAACCGGAAATCTAACCCTAACACAAACTCTAACCCTAAACCTAACCCTAACCCGAACCCTAACCCTAACCTTAACCCGAACCCGAACCCTAAACCGAAACCTAACCCTAAACCTAACCCGAACCCTAAACCTAACCCGAACCCGAACCTAAACCTAACCCGAACCCGAACCCTAACCCGAACCCGAACCCTAACCCGAAACCTAACCATAACCCTAACCCGATCCCTAACCCTAACCCTAACCCGAACCCTAAACCTAACCCTAACCCAAACCCTAAGCCGAACCCTAACCTAACCCTAACCCTAACCCGAAACCTAACCCTAACCCTAACTCTAACCCGAACCCGAACCCTAACCCGAACCCGAACCCTAACCCGAACCCGAACCCTAACCCAAACCCGAACCCGAACCCGAACACTAACCCTAACCCTAACCTGAACCCTAACCCTAACCCGAACCCTAACCCTAACCCTCACTCTAAACCTAAACCAAACCCTAACCCGAACCCTAACCCTAACCCTAACCCGAACCCTAACCCGAAGTGTAAACCTAACCCTAACCCTAACCCTAACCCGAACCCTAACCCTAAACCTAACCCTAAACCGAACCCTAACCCGAACCCGAACCCTAACACTAACCCGAACCCTAACCCTAACCCGAACCCTAACCCTAACCCTAACCCTAACACTAACCCGAACCCTAACCCGAACCCTAACCCTAACCCTAACCCGAACCCTAACGCTAACCCTAACCACCCCTAACCTGAAACCTAACACGAACAATAACCCTAACGCTAACCCTAACCCTAACCCGAACCCGAACCGTAACCCTAACCCGAACCCTAACCCTAACCCTAACCCTAACGCTAACCCGAAACCTAACCCTAACCCTAACCCGAACCCTAACGCGAACCCTAACCCTAACCCTAACCCTAACCCGAACCCTAACCCTAACCCTAACCCGAACCCTAACCCTAACCCTAACCCGAACCCTAATCCGAACCCTAACCCTAACCATAACCCTAACCTTAACCCTAACCCTAACCCCTAAACCTAACCCTAACACGAACCCTAACCCTAAAACCTAACCCTAACCCGAACACTAACCCTAACCCAAACCCTAACCCTAAACCGAAACCTAACCCTAAACTTAACCCTAACCCTAACCCTAACCCTAACCCTAACACTAACCCGAAACTTAACCCTAACCCGAACCCTAACCCTAACCCGAACCCTAACCCTAACCCTAACCCGAACCCTAACCCGAACCCTAACCCTAACTCTAACCCTAACTAACCCTAACCGTAACCCCTAACCCTAACCCCAACCCTAACCCTAACCCGAACCATAACCCTAACTCTAATCCGAACCCTAACCCTAAACCGAACCCGAACCCTAACACGAACCCGAACCCTAACCTGAACCCTTATCCGAACCCTAACCCGAACCCTAACCCTAACCCTAAGCCGAACCCTAACCCGAACCCTAACCCTAACCCTATCCCGAAAACTAACCCTAAACCTAACCCTAACCCTAACCCGAACCCTAACTCTAACACTGACCCTAACCCTAACCCGAAACCTAACCCTAAACCTAACCCGAACCCGAACCCTAACCTTAACCCTAACCCGAACCCTAACCCTAACCCTAACCCGAACCCTAACCCCTAACCCGAACCCGAAACCGTACCCTAATACTAACCCGAACTCTAACCCTAACCCTAACCCTGACCCGAACCCTAACCCTAACCCTAAATCTAACCCTAAACCTAACCCTAACCCGAACCCTAACCCGAACCCTAACCCGAACCCTAACTCTAAACCAAACCCTAACCCTAACCCTAACCCTAACCCTAACCCTAACCCGAACCCTAACCCTAACCCTAACCCTAACCCTAACCCGAACCCTAACCCGAACCCTAACCCGAACCCTAACACTAACCCTAACCCGAACCCTAACCCGAACACGAACCCTAACCCTAAACCGAAACCTAACCCGAACCCAACCCTAACCCGAACCCTAACCCTAACCCTAACCCGAACCCTAACCCTAACCCTATCCTAACCCTAACCCTAACCGGAACTCTAACCCTAACCCTAACTCTAACCCTAAACCTAACCCTAACCCGAACCCTAACCCTAACCCGAACCCGAACCCGAACGGTAAACCGAAACCTAAACCTAACCCTAACCCGAACCCTAACCCTAACCCGAACCCGAACCCTAAACCTAACCCGAAACCAAACCCGAACCCTAACCCGAACCCTAACCCTAAACCTAACCCTAACCCGAACCCTAACCCTAACCCTAACCCGAACCCTAAACCTAACCCGAAACCTAACCCTAACCCGGACCCTAACCCTAACCCGAACCCGAACACTAACCCTAACCCGAAACCAAACCCGAACCCTAATCCGAACCCTAACCCTAAACCTAAACCTAACCCGAACCCTAACCCTAACCCGAACCCTAACCCTAACCCGAAACCTAACCCTAACCCTAACCCGAACCCTAACCCTAACCCGAACCCGAACCCTAACCCTAACCCGAAACCTAACCCGAACCCAACCCTAACCCGAACCCTAACCCTAACCCTAACCCTAACCCTAACCCTAACCCTAACCGGAATTCTAAGCCTAACCCTAACTCTAACCCTAAACCTAACCCTAACCCGAACCCTAACCCTAACCCGAACCCGAACCCGAAACGTAAACCGTAACCTAACCCTAACCCTAACCCGAACCCTAACCCTAACCCGAACCCGAACCATAAACCTAACCCGAAACCAACCCGAACCCTAACCCGAACCCTAACCCGAACACTAACCCTAACCGTAACCCTAACCCGAACCCTAACCCTAAACCTAACCCTAAACCTAACCCTAACCCTAACCCGAATCCTAACCCGAAACGTAACCCTAACCCTAACCCTAACCCGAACCCTAACCCTAACCCTAACCCGAAACCGAACCCTAACCCGAACCCGAACCCTTACCCGAAACCTAACCCTAACCCTAACCCGAAACCTAACCCTAACCCGAAACCTAACCCGAACCCTAACCCGAACCCTAACCCTAACCCTAAACCGAACCCTAATCCGAACCCTAACCCTAACCCTAACGCGAACCCTAACCCTAACCCTAATGCAAACCCTAAGCCGAACCCTAAACCTAACCCTAAACCTAACCCTAAACCGAACCCTAACCCTTTCCCTAACCCCTAAACCTAACCCTAACCCTAACCCTAACCCTAAAACCTAACCCTAACCCGAACACTAACCCTAACACAAACCCTAACCCTAAACCGAAACCTAACCCTAAACTTAACCCTAAACCTAACCCTAACCCTAACCCTAACGCTAACACTAACCCGAAACTTAACCCTAACCCGAACCCTAACCCTAACCCGAACCCTAATCCTAACCCTAACCCGAACCCTAACCCGAACCCTAACCCTAATTCTAACCCTAACCCTAACCCTAACCCTAACCCCTAACCCTAAACCCAACCCTAACCCTAACCCGAACCATAACCCTAACTCTAACCCGAACCCTAACCCTAAACCGAACCCGAAACCTAACACGAACCCGAACCCTAACCCGAACCCTAACCCGAACCCTAACCCGAACCCTAACCCTAACCCTAAGCCGAACACTAACCCGAACCCTAACCCTAACCCTAACCCGAAAACTAACCCTAAACCTAACCCTAACCCTAACCCGAACCCTAACTCTAACCCTAACCCTAACCCTAACCCGAAACCTAACCCTAAACCTAACCCGAACCCGAACCCTAACCTTAACCCTAACCCGAACCCTAACCCTAACCCTAACCCGAACCCTAAACCCTAACCCGAACCTGAAACCGTACCCTAATCCTAACCCGAACCCTAACCCTAACCCTAACTCTAACCCTAAACCTAACCCTAACCCGAACCCTAACCCTAACCCGAACCCGAACCCGAACCGTAAACTGAAACCTAACCCTAACCCTAACCCGAACCCTAACCCTAACCCGAACCCGAACCATAAACCTAACCCGAAACCAAACCCGAACCCTAACCCGAACCCTAACCTGAACCCTAACCCTAAACATAACCCTAACCCGAACCCTAACCCTAAACCTAACCCTAACCCGAACCCTAACCCTAACCCTAACCCGAACCCTAACCCTAACCCGAAACCTAACCCTAACCCGAACCCTAACCTGAACCCTAACCCTAAACATAACCCTAACCCGAACCCTAACCCTAAACCTAACCCTAACCCGAACCCTAAACCTAACCCTAACCCGAACCCGAAACCTAACCCGAACCCAACCCTAACCCGAACCCTAACCCTAACCCTAACCCTAACCCTAACCTGAAACCTAAACCTAACCCGAACCCTAACCCTAAACCTAACCCGAACCCTAAACCTAACACTAACCCAAACCCTAACCGTAACCCGAACCCTAACGCTAACCCTAACCCGAACCCTAACCCTAACCCGAACCCTAACCCTAACCCTAACCTGAACCCTAAACCGAACCCTAACCCTAAACCTAACCTGAACACTAACCCCTAAACCTAACCCGAACCCGAACCTTACCCGAACCCGAAACCTAACCCTAACCCGAACCCGAACCCAAACCCTAACCCGAACCCGAACCCGAAACCTAACCCTAACCCTAACCCGAACCCTAACCCTAACCCTATCCTAACCCTAACCCAAACCGGAACTCTAACCCTAACCCTAACTCTAACCCTAAACCTAACCCTAACCCGAACCCTAACCCTAACCCGAACCCGAACCCGAACTGTAAACCGAAACCTAAACCTAACCCTAACCCGAACCCTAACCCTAACCCGAACCCGAACCATAAACCTAACCCGAAACCAAACCCGAACCCTAAAACGAACCCTAACCCGAACCCTAACCCTAACCGTAACCCTAACCCGAACCCTAACCCTAAACCTAACCCTAAACCTAACCCTAACCCTAACCCGAATCCTAACCCGAACCCTAACCCTAACCCTAACCCGAACCCTAACCCGACACCTAATCCTAACCCTAACCTGAACACTAACACCTAACCCTAACCTGAACCCGAACCCTAACACGAACCATAAACCTAACCCTAACCCCAACCCTAATCCTAACCCTAACCCTAACCCTAACCCCTAACCCTAACCCTAACCCTAACCCTAACCCGAACCCTAAACCTAACCCGAACCCGAACCCTAACCCTAACCCGAAACCTAACCCGAACCCAACCCTAACCCGAACCCTAACCCTAACCCGAAACCAAACCCTAACCCGAACCCGAACCCGAACCCTAACCCTAACCCTAACCCGAACCCTAACCCTAACCCTAACCCTAACCCGTACCCTAACCCTAACCCTAACCCTAACCGGAACTCTAACCCTAACCCAAAGTCTAACCCTAAACCTAACCCTAACCCGAACCCTAACCCTAACACGAAACCGAACCCGAACCCTAAACCTAAACCTAACCCTAACCCTAACCCGAACCCTAACCCAACCCGAACACGAACCATAAAACTAACCCGAACCCTAACCCGAACCCTAACCCGAACACTAACCCGAACCCTAAACCGAACCCTACCCCTAACCCTAACCCGAACCCTAACCCTAACCCTAACCCTAACCCTTACCCCTAAACCTAACCCCAAACCTAACCCTAACCCGAACCGTAACCGTAACCCGAACCCGAACCCTAACCCTAACCCGAACCCTAACCCTAACCCGAACCCGAACGCTAAACCTAACCCTAACCCGAACCCAAACCCAAACCCTAACCCTAACCCTAAACCGAACCCTAACACTAACCCTAACCCTAACCCTAACCCGAACCCTAACCCGAACCCTAACCCGAACCCTAACCCTAACCCTAACCTGACCCCTAACCCGAAACCTAACACGAACCCTAACCCTAAACCTAACCCTAACCCGAACCCTAACCCTAACCCGAACCCGAACCCTAACCCTAACCTGAAATCTAACCATAACCCTAACCCGAACCCTACCCTAACCCGAACCCGAACCCTAACCCTAACCCGAAACCTAACCCGAACCCAACCCTAACCCGAACCCTAACCCTAACCCTAACCCTAACCCTAACCCTAACCGGAACTCTAAACCTAACCCTAACTCTAACCCTAAACGTAATCCTAACCCGAACCCTAAACCTAACCCGAACCCGAACCGTAAACCGAAACCTAACCCTAACCCTAACCCGAACCCTAACCCTAACCCGAACCCGAACCATAAACCTAACCCGAAACCAAACCCGAACCCTAACCCGAACCCTAACCCGAACCCTAACCCTAACCGTAACCCTAACCCGAACCCTAACCCTAAACCTAACCCTAACCCTAACCCGAATCCTAACCCGAAACCTAACCCTAACCCTAACCCTAACCCGAACCTTAACCCTAACCCTAACCCGAACCCGAAGCCTAACCCGAACCCGGACCCTTACCGGAAACCTAACCCTAACCCTAACCCGAACCCTAACCCTAACCCGAACCCTAACCGGAACCCTAAACCTAACCCTAACCCTAACACTTAACCGAACCCTAACCCTAACACTAAACCTAACCCGAACCCGAACCCTAACCCGAACCCGAACCCGAAACCTAACCCTAACCCGAACCCTAACCTTAACCCTAACCCTAACCCTAACACGAACCCTAACCCTAAACCTAACTCTAACCCAAACCTAACCCTAACCCGAACCCTAACCCTAACCCTAACCCGAACCCTAACCCGAACCCAAACCCGAACCCTAACCCTAACCCTAACACTAACCCTAACCCGAACACTAACCCTAACACGAACCCTAACCCTAATCCTAACCCTAACCCGAACCTTAACCCGAAACCTAACCCGAACCCTAACCCTAAACCTAACCGGACCCCTAACCCGAAACCTAACACGAACCCTAAATCTAAACCTAACCCTAACCCAAACCCTAACCCGAACCCTAACCCGAACCCTATCCCTAACCCGAAACCTAACCCTAAACCTAACCCGAACCTTAACCCTACCCCGAACCCGAACCCTAAACGTAACCCGAAACCTAACCCGAACCCAACCCTAACCCGAACCCTAACCCTAACCCTAACCCTAACCTTAACCCTAACTCGAAACCTAAACCTAACCCGAACCCTAACCCTAAACCTAACCCGAACCCTAACCCTAACACTAACCCGAACCCTAACCGTAACCCGAACCCTAACCCTAACCCTAACCCGTACCCTAACCCTAACCCTAATCCGTACCCTAACCCTAACCCTAACCCTAACCCTAACGCTAACCGGAACTCTAACCCTAACCCAAACTCTAACCCTAAACCTAACCCTAACCCGAACCCTAACCCTAACCCGAACCCGAACCCGAACCCTAAACCGAACCCTACCCCTAACCCTAACCCAAACCCTAACCGTAACCCGAACCCTAACCCGAACCCTAACCCTAACCCGAACCCTAACCCGAACCCTAACCCTAACCCTAACCCGAACCCGAACCCTAAACCAAAACATAACCCTAACCCTAACCCGAACCCTAACCCTAAACCGAACACGAACCCTAACCCTAACCCGAACCCTAACCCAAACCCTAACCCGAACCCAACCCGAACCCTAACCCGAACCCTAACCCTAACTCTAACCCGAACCCTAACACGAACCCTAACCCTAACCCTAACCAGAACCCTAACCCGAAACCAAACCATAACCCTAACCTGAACACTAACCCCTAACCCTAACCCGAACCCGAACCCTTACCCGAAAACGAACCCTAAACCTAACACTAACCCTAACCCTAACCCCTAACCCTAACCCGAACCCTAACCCTAACCCTAACCCTAACCCTAACCCGAACCCTAACCCTAACCCTAACCCTAACCCTAACCCGAACCCTAACCCTAAACCTAACCCTAAACCTAACCCTAACCCGAACCCTAACCCTAACCCTAACCCGAACCCTAACCCGAACCCTAACCAGAACCCTAACCCTAACCCTAACCCTAACCCGAACCCTAACCCGAACCCTAACCCTAACCCTAACACAAACCCTAACCCGAACCCTAACCCGAACCCTAACCCAACCCTAACCCTAACTATACCTGAACCCTAACCCAAACCCTAACACGAACCCTAACAATAAACCTAACCCTAACCCGAACCCTAACCCTAACCCTAACCCGAACCCTAACCCTAACCCGAAACCTAACCCTAACCCTAACCCGAACCCTAAACCTAACCCGAACCCGAACCCTAACCCTAACCCGAAACCTAACCCGAACCCAACCCTAACCCGAACCCTAACCCTAACCCTAACCCTAACCCTAACCCTAACCCGAAACCTAAACCTAACCCGAACCCAAACCCTAAACCTAACCCGAACCCTAAACCTAACACTAACCCGAACCCTAACCGTAACCCGAAACCTAACGCTAACCATAACCCGAACCCTAACTCTAACCCGAACACTAACCCTAACCCTAAACCAAACCCTAACCCGAACCCTAACCCTAACACTAACCCGAACCCTAACCGTAACCCGAACCCTAACGCTAACCATAACCCGAACCCTAACTCTAACCCGAACCCTAACCCTAACCCTAAACCGAACCCGAACCCGAACCCTAAACCTAACCCTAACCCGAACCCTAACTCTAACCTTATCCTAACCCTAACCCTAACCGGAATTCTAACCCTAACCCTAACCCTAACCCTAAATCTAACCCTAAACCGAACCCTAACCCTAACCCTAACCCGAACCCTAACCCTAAACCGAAACCTAACCCTAACCCTAACCCGAACCCTAACCCTAACCCGAACCCGAACCCTAACCCTAACCCGAAACCTAACCCGAACCCAACCCTAACCCGAACCCTAACCGTAACCCTAACCCTAACACTAACCCGAACCCTAACCGTAACCCGAACCCTAACGCTAACCCTAACCCGAACCCTAACCCTAACCCGAACCCTAACCCTAACCCTAACCCGAACCCTAACCCGAACCCTAAACCTAAACCTAACCTGAACACTAACACCTAACCCTAACCCGAACCCGAACCCTTACCCGAACCCGAAACCTAACCCTAACCCTAACCCTAACCCGAACCCTAACCCTAACCCTATCCTAACCCTAACCCTAAACGGAACTCTAACCCTAACCCTAACTCTAACCCTAAACCTAACCCTAACCCGAACCCTAACCCTAACACGAACCCGAACCCGAACCGTAAACCGAAACCTAAACCTAACCCTAACCCGAACCCTAACCCTAACCCGAACCCGAACCATAAACCTAACCCGAAACCAAACCCGAACCCTAACCCGAACCCTAACCCGAACCCTAACCCTAACCGTAACCCTAACCCGAACCCTAACCCTAAACCTAACCCTAAACCTAACCCTAACCCTAACCCGAATCATAACTCGAAACCTAACCCTAACCCTAACCCGAACCCTAACCCAAAACCTAACCCTAACCCTAACCTGAAAACTAACCCCTAACCCTAACCTGAACCCGAACCCTAACCCGAACCATAAACCTAACCCTAACCCTAACCCTAACCCTAACCCTAACCCCTAACCCTAACCCTACCCTAACCCTAACCCGAACCCTAACCCTAACACTAACCCTAACCCTAACCCTAACCCCTAAACCTAATGCCAAACCTAAACTTAACCCTAACCCTAACCCGAACCCGAACCCTAACCCTAACCCGAACCCTAA
>JAVLSZ010000047.1:2410000-2412500 GCA_032313775.1 Urocyon cinereoargenteus | reverse complement strand
TAACCCTAACCCTAAACCGAACCCTTACCCGAACCCTAACCCTAACCCTAACCCGTAACTTAACCCGAAACCTAACCCTAACCCTAAACCGAACCCGAACCCTAACCTGAACCCGAACCCTAACCCGAACCGTTACCCTAACCCTAACCCGAACCCTAACTCGAACCCTAACCCTAAACCTAACCCGAACCCTAATCCTAACCCTAACCCAAAACCTAACCCGAACCTAAACCCTAAACCTAACCGTAACCCTAACCCGAACCCGAACCCGAACCCTAACCCTAACCCGAACCCTAACCCTAACACTAACCCGAACCCTAATCCGTACCCCAACCCGTACCCTAATCTTAACCCGAACCCTAAACCTAACCCGAACCCTAACCCGAACCCTAACCCGAACCCTAACCCTAAAACTAACCCTAACCCTAACCCTAACCCTAACCCTAACCCGAACCCTAACCAGAACCCTAACCCTAACCCGAACCCTAACCCTAACCCGAACCCTAACCCGAACCCTAACCCTAACCCTAACCCGAACCCGAACCCTAAACCAAAACATAACCCTAACCCTAACCCGAACCCTAACCCTAAACCGAACACGAACCCTAACCCTAACCCGAACCCTAACCCAAACCCTAACCCGAACCCTAACCCGAACCCTAACCCGAACCCTAACCCTAACTCTAACCCGAACCCTAACACGAACCCTAACCCTAACCCTAACCAGAACCCTAACCCGAACCCAAACCATAACCCTAACCTGAACACTAACCCCTAACCCTAACCCGAACCCGAACCCTTACCCGAAAACGAACCCTAAACCTAACACTAACCCTAACCCTAACCCCTAACCCTAACCCGAACCCTAACCCTAACCCTAACCCTAACCCCTAACCCTAACCCGAACCCTAACCCTAACCCTAACCCTAACCCTAACCCGAACCCGAACCCTAACCAGAACCCTAACCCTAACCCTAACCCTAACACAAACCCTAACCCGAACCCTAACCCGAACCCTAACCCAACCCTAACCCTAACTATACCTGAACCCTAACCCAAACCCTAACACGAACCCTAACAATAAACCTAACCCTAACCCGAACCCTAACCCTAACCCTAACCCGAACCCTAACCCTAACCCGAAACCTAACCCTAACCCTAACCCGAACCCTAAACCTAACCCGAACCCGAACCCTAACCCTAACCCGAAACCTAACCCGAACCCAACCCTAACCCGAACCCTAACCCTAACCCTAACCCTAACCCTAACCCTAACCCGAAACCTAAACCTAACCCGAACCCAAACCCTAAACCTAACCCGAACCCTAAACCTAACACTAACCCGAACCCTAACCGTAACCCGAAACCTAACGCTAACCATAACCCGAACCCTAACTCTAACCCGAACACTAACCCTAACCCTAAACCAAACCCTAACCCGAACCCTAACCCTAACACTAACCCGAACCCTAACCGTAACCCGAACCCTAACGCTAACCATAACCCGAACCCTAACTCTAACCCGAACCCTAACCCTAACCCTAAACCGAACCCGAACCCGAACCCTAAACCTAACCCTAACCCGAACCCTAACTCTAACCTTATCCTAACCCTAACCCTAACCGGAATTCTAACCCTAACCCTAACCCTAACCCTAAATCTAACCCTAAACCGAACCCTAACCCTAACCCTAACCCGAACCCTAACCCTAAACCGAAACCTAACCCTAACCCTAACCCGAACCCTAACCCTAACCCGAACCCGAACCCTAACCCTAACCCGAAACCTAACCCGAACCCAACCCTAACCCGAACCCTAACCGTAACCCTAACCCTAACACTAACCCGAACCCTAACCGTAACCCGAACCCTAACGCTAACCCTAACCCGAACCCTAACCCTAACCCGAACCCTAACCCTAACCCTAACCCGAACCCTAACCCAAACCCTAAACCTAAACCTAACCTGAACACTAACACCTAACCCTAACCCGAACCCGAACCCTTACCCGAACCCGAAACCTAACCCTAAACCGAACAAGAACCCAAACCCTAACCCGAACCCGAACCCGAACCCTAACCCTAACCCTAACCCGAACCCTAACCCTAACCCTATCCTAACCCTAACCCTAAACGGAACTCTAACCCTAACCCTAACTCTAACCCTAAACCTAACCCTAACCCGAACCCTAACCCTAACACGAACCCGAACCCGAACCGTAAACCGAAACCTAAACCTAACCCTAACCCGAACCCTAACCCTAACCCGAACCCGAACCATAAACCTAACCCGAAACCAAACCCGAACCCTAACCCGAACCCTAACCCGAACCCTAACCCTAACCGTAACCCTAACCCGAACCCTAACCCTAAACCTAACCCTAAACCTAACCCTAACCCTAACCCGAATCATAACTCGAACCCTAACCCTAACCCTAACCCGAACCCTAACCCAAAACCTAACCCTAACCCTAACCTGAACACTAACCCCTAACCCTAACC
>JAVLSZ010000047.1:2387500-2402500 GCA_032313775.1 Urocyon cinereoargenteus | reverse complement strand
CCGAACCCGAAACCTACCCCTAAACCTAACCCTAACCGTAAACCTAACCCTAACCCTAACCCTAAACCGAACCCTTACCCGAACCCTAACCCTAACCCTAACCCGTAACTTAACCCGAAACCTAACCCTAACCCTAAACCGAACCCGAACCCTAACCTGAACCCGAACCCTAACCCGAACCGTTACCCTAACCCTAACCCGAACCCTAACTCGAACCCTAACCCTAAACCTAACCCGAACCCTAATCCTAACCCTAACCCAAAACCTAACCCGAACCTAAACCCTAAACCTAACCGTAACCCTAACCCGAACCCGAACCCGAACCCTAACCCTAACCCGAACCCTAACCCTAACACTAACCCGAACCCTAATCCGTACCCCAACCCGTACCCTAATCCTAACCCGAACCCTAAACCTAACCCGAACCCTAACCCGAACCCTAACCCGAACCCTAACCCTAAAACTAACCCTAACCCTAACCCTAACCCTAACCCGAACCCTAACCAGAACCCTAACCCTAAACCGAACCCTAACCCGAACCCTAACCCTAACCCTAACCCGAACCCGAACCCTAAACCGAAACATAACCCTAACCTTAACCCAAACCCTAACCCTAAACCGAACACGAACCCTAACCCTAACCCGAACCCTAACCCAAACCCTAACCCGAACCGTAACCCGAACCCTAACCCGAACCCGAACCCGAACCCTAACCCTAACCCTAACCCGAACCCTAACCCGAACCCTAACCCTAACCCTAACCAGAACCCTAACCCGAACCCAAACCATAACCCTAACCTGAACACTAACCCCTAACCCTAACCCGAACCCGAACCCTTACCCGAAAACTAACCCTAAACCTAAAACTAACACTAACCCTAACCCCTAACCCTAACCCGAACCCTAACCCTAACCCTAACCCGAACCCTAACCCTAACCCGAAACCTAACCCTAACCCTAACCCTAACCCTAACCCGAACCCTAACCCTAAACCTAACCCTAAACCTAACCCTAACCCGAACCCTAACCCTAACCCTAACCCGAACCATAACCCAAACCCTAACCAGAACCCTAAACTTAACCCTAACCCTAACCCGAACCCTAACCCTAACCCGAACCCTAACCCTAACCCTAACACAAACCCTAACCCGAACCCTAACCCGAACCCTAACCCAACCCTAACCCTAACTATACCTGACCCCTAACCCGAACCCTAACACGAACCCTAACAATAAACCTAACCCTAACCAGAACCCTAACCCTAACCCTAATCCGAACCCTAACCCTAACCCGAAACCTAACCCTAACCCTAACCTGAACCCTAAACCTAACCCGAACCCGAACCCTAACCCTAACCCGAAACCTAACCCGAACCCAACCCTAACTCGAACCCTAACCCTAACCCTAACCCGAACCCTAACCCTAACCCGAAACCTAAACCTAACCCGAACCCAAACCCTAAACCTAACCCGAACCCTAACCCTAACACTAACCCGAACCCTAACCGTAACCCGAACCCTAACGCTAACCCTAACCCGAACCCTAACCCTAACCCGAACCCTAACCCTAACCCTAACCCGAACCCTAACCCGAACCCTAACCCTAACCCTAACCTGAACACTAACCCCTAACCCTAAACCGAACCCGAACCCTTACCCGAACCCGAAACCTAAACCTAACCCGAACCCGAACCCAAACCCTAAACCGAACCCGAACCCGAACCCTAACCCTAACCCTAACCCGAACCCTAACCCTAACCCTATCCTAACACTAACCCTAATCGGAACTCTAACCCTAACCCTAACTCTAACCCTAAACCAAACCCTAACCCGAACCCTAACCCTAACCCGAACCCGAACCCGAACCGTAAACCGAAACCTAACCCTAACCCTAACCCGAACCCTAACCCTAACCGGAACCCGAACCATAAACCTAACCGAAACCAAACCCGAACCCTAACCCGAACCCTAACCCGAACCCTAACCCTAACCGTAATCCTAACCCGAACCCTAACCCTAAACCTAACCCTAACCCGAACCCTAACCCTAACCCTAACCCTAACCCTAACCCTAAACCGAAACCTAACCCTAACCCTAACCCGAACCCTAACCCGAACCCGAACCCTAACCCTAACCCGAAACCTAACCCTAAACCTAACCCGAACCCTAACCCTAACACTAACCCGAACCCTAACCGTATCCCGAACCCTAACGCTAACCCTAACCCAAACCCTAACCCTAACCCGAACCCTAACCCTAACCCTAACCCGAAACCTAATCCGAACCCTAACCCTAAACCTAACCTGAATACTAACCCCTAACCCTAACCCGAACCCGAACCCTTACCCGAACCCGAAACCTAACCCTAACCCGAACCCCAACCCAAACCCTAACCCGAACCCGAAAACGAACCCTAACCCTAACCCTAACCCGAACCCTAACCCTACCCCTATCCTAACCCTAACCCTAACCGGAACTCTAACCCTAACCCTAACTCTAACCCTAAACCTAACCCTAACCCGAACCCTAACCCTAACCCGAACCCGAACCCGAACCGTAAACCGAAAACTAAACTTACCCTAACCCGAACCCTAACCCTAACCCGAACCCGAACACGAACCCTAACCCGAACCCGAACCCTAAACCTATCCCTAATCCTAACCCTAACTCGAACCCTAACCCTAACCCTAACTTTAACCCTAACCCGAACCCAAACCCTAAAACTAACCCTAACCCTAACCCTAACCGCTAACCCTAACCCGAACCCTAATCCCTAACCCGAACCCGAACCCGTACCCTAATCCTAAACCGAACCCTAACCCTAACCCGAACCCTAACCCGAACCCTAACCCGAACCCTAAACCTAAACCTAACCCTAACCCTAACCCTAACCCTAACCCTAACCCGAACCCTAACCCGAACCCTAACCCTAACCCTAACCCTAACCCGAACCCTAACCCGAAACCTAAACCTAACCCTAACCCGAACCCGAACCCTAAACCGAAACATAACCCTAACCCTAACCAGATCCCTAACCCTAAACCGAACACGAACCCTAACCCTAACCCGAACCCTAACCCAAACCCTAACCCGAACCCTAACCCGAACCCTAACCCGAACCCTAACCCTAACCCTAACCCGAACCCTAACCCGAACCCTAACCCTAACCCTAACCCGAAACCGAACCTTAACCCTAAACCTAACCCTAACCCGAACCCGAACCCAAACCCTAACCCTAACCCTAACCCGAAACCAAACCCTAACCCTAAACCGAACCCTAACCCCTAACCCTAACCCGAACACGAACCCTAACCCGAACCCGAACCGTAATCCTAACCCGAACACGAATTCTAACCCTATCCCGAACCGGAATCCGAACACTAACCCTAACCCTAACCCGAACCCTAACCCTAACCCGAACCCTAACCCTAACCCGAACCCTAACCCTACCCCTAACCCTAACCCGAACCCGAAACCTAACCGGAAAACTAACCCGAACCCTAACCCTAACCCTAACCCGAACCCTAAACCTAACCCTAACCCTAACCCTAACCCTAACCCTAACCCGAAACCTAACCCTAACCCTAACCCTAACGCTAAAACGAAACCTAACCCTAACCCTAACCCGAACCCTAACCCGAACCCTAACCCTAACCCTAACCCTAACCCTAACCCGAACCCTAACCCTAACCCGAACCCGAACCCTAACCCTAACCCGAACTCGAACCCTAACCCGAACCCTAACCCTAACCCTAACCCTAACCCGAACCCCTAAACCTAACCCTAACCCTAACCCTAACCCTAAAACCTAACCCTAACCCGAACCCTAACCATAACCCTAACCTAACCCTAACCCTAACCCGAACCCTAACCCTAACCCTAACTCTAACCCTAAACCTAACCCTAACCCGAACCCTAACCCTAACCCTAACCCGAAACCTAACCCGAACCCTAACCCGAACCCTATCCCTAACCCTAACCTGACCCCTAACCCGAACCCTAACACGAACACTAACCCTAAACCTAACCCTAACCCGAACCCTAAACCTAACCCTAACCCGAACCCTAACCCTAACCCGAAACCTAACCCTAACCCTAACCCGAACCCTAACCCTAACCCGAACCCGAACCCTAACCCTAACCCGAAACCTAACCCGAACCCCACCCTAACCCGAACCCTAACCCTAACCCTAACCCTAACCCTCAACCAAAACCTAAACCTAACCGAACCCGAACCCTAATCCTAACCCGAACCCTAACCCTAACACTAACCCGAACCCTAACCGTAACCCGAACCCTAACCCTAACCCTAAACCGAACCCTAACCCTAACCCGAACCCTAACCCTAACCCTAACCCGATCCCTTACCCGAACCCTAACCCTAACCCTAACCTGAACACTAAACCCTAACCCTAACCCGCACCCGAAACCTTACCCGAACCCGAAACCTAACCCTAACCCGAACCCGAAACCTAACCCTAACCCGATCCCGAACCCGAACCCTGCCCGATCCCGAACCCGAACCCTAACCCGAACCCTAACCCTAACCCTAACCCTAACCCTAACCGGAACTCTAACCCTAACCCTAACTCTAACCCTAAACCTAACCCTAACCCGAACCCTAACCCTAACACGAAACCGAACCCGAACCGTAAACCGAAACCTAACCCTAACCCTAAACCAAACCCTAACCCTAAGCCGAACCCGAACCATAGACCTAACCCGAACCCTAACCCGAACGCTAACCCGAACCCTAACCCGAACCCTAACCCTAACCCTAACCCTAACCCGAAACCTAACCCTAACCCTAACCCTAACCCGAAACCTAACCCTAAACCTAACCCTAAACCTAACCCTAACCCTAAACCTAACCCGAACCCTAACCCTAACCCTAACCCGAACCCGAACCCTAACCCGAACCCGAACCCTAAGCCGAAACCTAACCCTAACCCTAATCCGAACCCTAACCCTAACCCGAACCCGAACCCTAATCCGAACCCTAACCCTAACCCGACCCTAAACCTAACCCTAACCCAAAACCTAAGCCGAACCCTAAACCTAACCCTAACCCAAACCCTAACCCGAACCCTAAACCTAACCCTAAACATAACCCGAACCCGAACCCTAACCCGAACCTGAACCCTAACACGAACCCGAACCCTAACACAAACCCGAACCCGAACCCGAACCCTAACCCTAACCCGAACCCTAACCCTAACCCTAAGCCTAACCCTAACCATAACCCGAACCCTAACACTAACCCTAACTCTAACCCTAAACCTAACCCTAACCCGAAACCTAACCCTAATCCTAACCCGAACCCTAACCCGAACCCAAACCCGAACCCTAACCCTAACCCTAACACTAACCCTAACCCGAACACTAACCCTAACCCGAACCCTAACCCTAACCCTAACCCTAAACCGAAACTTAACCCGAACCCTAACCCGAACCCTAACCCTAACCCTAACCTGACCCCTAACCCGAACCCTAACACGAACCCTAACCCTAAACCTAACCATAATCCGAACCCTAACCCTAACCCTAACCCGAACCCGAACCCTAAACCGAAACCAAACCCTAACCCTAACCCAAACCTAACCCTAACCCGAACCCGAACCATAAACCTAACCCGAACCCTAACCCGAACCCTAACCCGAACCCTAACCCGAACCCTAACCCGAACGCTAACCCGAACCCTAACCCGAACCCTAACCCTAACCCTAACCCTAACCCGAAACCTAACCCTAACCCTAACCCTAACCCGAAACCTAACCCTAAACCTAACCCTAAACCTAACACGAACCCTAACCCTAACGCTAACCCTAACCCTAACCCGAACCCTAACCCTAACCCTAACCCGAACCCTAACCCTAACCCGAAACCTAAACCTAACCCTAACCCGAACCCTAACGCTAACCCGAACCTGAACCCTAACCCTAACCCGAAACCTAACCCGAACCCACCCCAAACCCGAACCCTAACCCTAACCCGAACCCTAACCATAACCCTAACCCTAACCCGAAACCTAAACCTAACCCGAACCCTAACCCTAAACCTAACCTGATCCCTAACCCTAAATCTAACCCGAACCCTAACCGTAACCCGAACCCTAACCCTAACCCTAACCCTAACCCTAACCTTTACCCTAACCCGAACCCTAACCCTAACCCTAACCAGAACCCTAACCCGAACCCAAACCATAACCCTAACCTGAACACTAACCCCTAACCCTAACCCGAACCCGAACCCTTACCCGAAAACGAACCCTAAACCTAACACTAACCCTAACCCTAACCCCTAACCCTAACCCGAACCCTAACCCTAACCCTAACCCTAACCCTAAACCTAACCCGAACCCTAAACCTAACCCTAACCCAAAACCTAACCCGAACCTAAACCCTAAACCTAAACCTAACCCTAACCCGAAACCGAAACCGAACCCTAACCCTAACCCGAACCCTAACCCTAACCCTAACCCGAACACTAATCCGAACCCGAACCCGTACCCTAATCCTAACCCGAACCCTAAACCTAACCCGAACCCTAACCCGAACCCTAACCCGAACCCTAACCCTAAAACTAACCCTAACCCTAACCCTAACCCTAACCCGAACCCTAACCCGAACCCTAAAACTAACCCGAACCCTAACCCGAACCCTAACCCTAACCCTAACCCGAACCCGAACCCTAAACCGAAACATAACCCTAACCCTAACCCGAACCCTAATCCTAAACCGAACACGAACCCTAACCCTAACCCGAACCCTAACCCAAACCCTAACCCGAACCCTAACCCGAACCCTAACCCGAACCCTAAACCGAAACATAACCCTAACCCTAACCCGAACCCTAACCCGAACCCTAACCCTAACCCTAAACAGAACCCTAACCCGCACCCAAACCATAAACCTAACCTGAACAATAACCCCTAACCCTAACCTGAAACCGAACCCTTACCCGAAAACGAACCCTAAACCTAACACTAAGACTAACCCTAACACCTAACCCTAACCCGAACCCTAACCCTAACCCTACCCCTAACCCTAACCCTAACCCGAACCCTAACCCTAACCCTAACCCTAACCCTAACCCGAACCCTAACCCTAAACCTAACCCTAAACCTAACCCTAACCCGAACCATAACCCTAACCCTAACCCGAACCCTAACCCGAACCTTAACCAGAACCCTAACCCTAACCCGAAACCTAACCCTAACCCGAACCCGAACCCAAACCCTAAACCGAACCCGAACCCGAACCCTAACCCTAACCCTAACCCGAACCCTAACCCTAAACCTATCCTAACACTAACCCTAACCGGAACTCTAACCCTAACCCTACCTCTAACCCTAAACCTAACCCTAACCCGAACCCTAACCCTAAACCGAACCCGAACCCGAACCGTAAACCGAAACCTAACCCTAACCCTAACCCGAACCCTAACCCTAACCCGAACCCGAACCATAAACCTAACCCGAAACCAAACCCGAACCCTAACCCGAACCCTAACCCGAACCCTAACCCTAACCGTAACCCTAACCCGAAACCTAACCCTAAACCTAACCCTAACCCGAACCCTAACCCTAACCCTAACCCTAACCCGAACCCTAAACCTAACCCGAAACCTAACCCTAACCCGAACCCTAACCCTAACCCGAACCCGAACCCTAACCCTAACCCGAAACCTAACCCGAACCCAACCCTAACCTGAACCCTAACCCTAACCCTAACCCTAACCCGAAACCTAAACCTAACCCGAACCCTAACCCTAAACCTAACCCGAACCCTAACCCTAACACTAATCCGAACCCTAACCGTAACCCGAACCCTAACGCTAACCCTAACCCGAACCCTAACCCTAACCCGAAACCTAACCCTAACCCTAACCCGAACCCTAACCCGAACCCTAACCCTAAACCTAACCTGAACACTAACCCCTAACCCTGACCCGAACCCGAACCCTTACCCGAACCCGAAACCTAACCCTAACCCGAACCCGAACCCAAACCCTAACCCGAACCCGAACCCGAACCCTAACCCTATCCTAACCCTAACCCTAACCGGAACTCTAACCCTAACCCTAACTCTAACCCTAAACCTAACCCTAACCCGAACCCTAACCCTAACCCGAACCCGAACCCGAACCGTAAACCGAAACCTAAACCTAACCCTAACCCGAACCCTAACCCTAACCCGAACCCGAACCCGAACCCTAACCCGAACCGGAACCCTAAACCTACCCCGAACCCGAACCCAAACCATCAGCCTAACCCTAACCCGAACCCTAACCCTATCCCTAATCCTAACCCTAACCCTAACCCGAACCCTAAACCTAACCCGAACCCTAACCCTAACCCGAACCCTAACACTACCCCTAACCCTAAACCGAACCCGAAACCTAACCGGAAAACTAACCCGAACCCTAACCCTAACCCTAACCCGGACCCTAAACCTAACCCTAACCCTAACCCTAACCCTAACCCGAACCCTAACCCTAACCCTAACCCTAACGCTAACCCGAAACCTAACCCTAACCCTAACCCGAACCCCAACCCGAACCCTATCCCTAACCCTAACCTGACCCCTAACCCGAACCCTAACACGAACCCTAACCCTAAACCTAACCCTAACCCGAACCCTAAACCTAACACTAACCCGAACCCTAACCCTAACCCGAAACCTAACCCTAACCCTAACCCGAACCCTAACCCTAACCCGAACCCGAACCCTAACCCTAAACCGAAACCTAACCCGAACCCTAACCCTAACCCGAAACCTAACCCTAACCCTAACCCGAACCCTAACCCTAACCCGAACCCGAACCCTAACCCTAACCCGAAACCTAACCCGAACCCAACCCTAACCCAAACCCTAACCCTAACCCTAACCCTAACCCTAAACCAAAACCTAAACCTAACCCGAACCCGAACCCTAAACCTAACCCGAACCCTAACCCTAACACTAACCCGAACCCTAACCGTAACCCGAACCCTAACCCTAACCCTAAACCGAACCCTAACCCTATCCCGAACCCTAACCCTAACCCTAACCCGAACCCTTACCCGAACCCTAACCCTAACCCTAACCTGAACACTAACCCCTAACCCTAACCCGCACCCGAACTCTAACCCGAACCCGAAACCTAACCCTAACCCGATCCCGAACCCGAACCCTAACCCGAACCCGAACCCGAACCCTAACCCTAACCCTAACCCGAACCCTAACCCTAACCCTAACCCTAACCCTAACCGGAACTCTAACCCTAACCCTAACTCTAACCCTAAACCTAACCCTAACCCGAACCCTAACCCTAACCCGAAACCGAACCCGAACCGTAAACCGAAACCTAACCCTAACCCTAACCCGAACCCTAACCCTGAGCCGAACCCGAACCATAAACCTAACCCGAACCCTAACCTGAACGCTAACCCGAACCCTAACCCGAACCCTAACCCTAACCCGAACCCTAACCCTAACCCGAATCCTAACCCTAACCCTAACCCTAACCCGAACCCAAACCCTAACCCGAACCCGAACCCGATCCCTAACCCTATCCTAACCCTAACCCTAACCGGAACTCTAACCCTAACCCTAACTCTAACCCTAAACCTAACCCTAACCCGAACCCTAACCCTAACCCGAACCCGAACCCGAACCGTAAACCGAAACCTAAACCTAACCCTAACCCGAACCCTAACCCTAATCCGAACCCGAACCCGAACCCTAACCCGAACCGGAACCCTAAACCTACCCCGAACCCGAACCCAAACCATCAGCCTAACCCTAACCCGAACCCTAACCCTATCCCTAATCCTAACCCTAACCCTAACCCGAACCCTAAACCTAACCCGAACCCTAACCCTAACCCGAACCCTAACACTACCCCTAACCCTAACCCGAACCCGAAACCTAACCGGAAAACTAACCCGAACCCTAACCCTAACCCTAACCCGGACCCTAAACCTAACCCTAACCCTAACCCTAACCCTAACCCGAACCCTAACCCTAACCCTAACCCTAACGCTAACCCGAAACCTAACCCTAACCCTAACCCGAACCCCAACCCGAACCCTATCCCTAACCCTAACCTGACCCCTAACCCGAACCCTAACACGAACCCTAACCCTAAACCTAACCCTAACCCGAACCCTAAACCTAACCCTAACCCGAACCCTAACCCTAACCCGAAACCTAACCCTAACCCTAACCCGAACCCTAACCCTAACCCGAACCCGAACCCTAACCCTAACCCGAAACCTAACCCGAACCCTAACCCTAACCCGAAACCTAAACCTAACCCTAACCCGAACCCTAACCCTAACCCGAACCCGAACCCTAACCCTAACCCGAAACCTAACCCGAACCCAACCCTAACCCGAACCCTAACCCTAACCCTAACCCTAACCCTAAACCAAAACCTAAACCTAACCCGAACCCGAACCCTAAACCTAACCCGAACCCTAACCCTAACACTAACCCGAACCCTAACCGTAACCCGAACCCTAACCCTAACCCTAAACCGAACCCTAACCCTATCCCGAACCCTAACCCTAACCCTAACCCGAACCCTTACCCGAACCCTAACCCTAACCCTAACCTGAACACTAACCCCTAAACCTAACCCGCACCCGAACTCTAACCCGAACCCGAAACCTAACCCTAACCCGATCCCGAACCCGAACCCTAACCCGAACCCGAACCCGAACCCTAACCCTAACCCTAACCCGAACCCTAACCCTAACCCTAACCGGAACTCTAACCCTAACCCTAACTCTAACCCTAAACCTAACCCTAACCCGAACCCTAACCCTAACCCGAAACCGAACCCGAACCGTAAACCGAAACCTAACCCTAACCCTAACCCGAACCCTAACCCTGAGCCGAACCCGAACCATAAACCTAACCCGAACCCTAACCTGAACGCTAACCCGAACCCTAACCCGAACCCTAACCCTAACCCGAACCCTAACCCTAACCCGAATCCTAACCCGAAACCTAACCCTAACCCTAAACCTAACCCGAACCCTAACCCTATTCCTAACCCGAACCCGAACCCTAACCCGAACCCGAACCCCAAGCCGAAACCTAACCCTAACCCTAATCCGAACCCTAACCCTAACCCGAACCCGAACCCTAATCCGAACCCTAACCCTAACCCTAAACCGAACCCTAAACCTAACCCTAACCCAAACCCTAAGTCGAACCCTAAACCTAACCCTAACCCAAACCCTAACCCGAACCCTAAACCTAACCCTAAACATAACCCGAACCCGAACCCTAACCCGAACCTGAACCCTAACCCGAACCCGAACCGTAACCCAATCCCGAACCCGAACCCGAACCCTAACCCTAACCCGAACCCTAACACTAACCCTAACCCTAACCCTAACCCGAACCCTAAAACTAACCCTAACTCTAACCCTAAACCTAACCCTAACCCGAACCCTAACCCTAATCCTAACCCGAACCCTAACCCGAACCCAAACACGAACCCTAACCCTAACCCTAACACTAACCCTAACCCGAACACTAACCCTAACCCGAACCCTAACCCTAACCCTAACCCTAAACCGAAACTTAACCCGAACCCTAACCCGAACCCTAACCCTAACCCTAACCTGACCCCTAACCCGAACCCTAACACGAACCCTAACCCTAAACCTAACCCTAATTCGAACCCTAACCCTAACCCTAACCCGAACCCGAACCCTAAACCGAAACCTAACCCTAACCCTAACCCAAACCTAACCCTAACCCGAACCCGAACAATAAACCTAACCCGAACCCTAACCCGAACCCTAACCCGAACCCTAACCCGAACCCTTAACCGAACCCTAACCCTAACCCTAACCCGAACCCTAACCCGAACCCTAACCCTAACCCTAACCCGAACCCTAACCGTAACCCTAACACGAACCCTAACCCTAACCCTAAACCTAACCCTAACCCGAACCCTAACCCTAAACCTAACCCTAACCCTAACCCGAACCCTAACTCCTAACCCTAACCCGAACCCGAACCCTAACCCTAACCCGAACCCTAACCCTAACCCTAACCCTAACACTAACCCGAACCCTAACCCGAACCCTAACCCTAACCCTAACCCGAACCCTAACGCTAACCCTAACCCGACCCCTAACCTAAACCTAACACGAACCCTAACCCTAACGCTAACCCTAACCCTAACCTGAACCCTAACACTAACCCTAACCCGAACCCTAACCCTAACCCGAAACCTAAACCTAACCCTAACCCGAACCCTAACGCTAACCCGAACCTGAACCCTAACCCTAACCCGAAACCTAACCCGAACCCAACACAAACCCTAACCCTAACCCTAACCCGAACCCTAACCATAACCCTAACCCTAACCCGAAACCTAAACCTAACCCGAACCCTAACCCTAAACCTAACCCGAACCCTAACCCTAACCCTAACCCGAACCCTAACCGTAACCCGAACCCTAACCCTAACCCTAACCCTAACCCTTACCCTAACCCGAACCCTAACCCTAACCCTAACCAGAACCCTAACCCGAACCCAAACCATAACCCTAACCTGAACACTAACCCCTAACCCTAACCCGAACCCGAACCCTTACCCGAAAACGAACCATAAACCTAACACTAACCCTAACCCTAACCCCTAACCCTAACCCGAACCGTAACCCTAACCCTAACCCTAACCCTAAACCTAACCCGAACCCTAAACCTAACCCTAACCCAAAACCTAACCCAAACCTAAACCCTAAACCTAACCCTAACCCTAACCCGAACCCGAACCAGAACCCTAACCCTAACCCGAACCCTAACCCTAACCCTAACCCGAACACTAATCCGAACCCGAACCCGTACCCTAATCCTAACCCGAACCCTAAACCTAACCCGAACCCTAACCCGAACCCTAACCCGAACCCTAACCCTAAAACTAACCGTAACCCTAACCCTAACCCTAACCCTAACCCTAACCCGAACCCTAACCCGAACCCTAACCCGAACCCGAACCCTAACCCGAACCCTAACACTACCCTAACCCGAACCCGAACCCTAAACCGAAACATAACCCTAACCCTAACCCGAACCCTAACCCTAAACCGAACACGAACCCTAAACCTAACCCGAACCCTAACCCAAACCCTAACCCGAACCCTAACCCGAACCCTAACCCAAACCCTAACCCGAACCATAACGCGAACCCTAACCCGAACCCTAACCCTAACCCTAACCAGAACCCTAACCCGAATCCAAACCATAACCCTAACCTGAACAATAACCCCTAACCCTAACCCGAACCCGAACCCTTACCCGAAAACGAACCCTAAACCTAACACTAACACTAACCCTAACCCCTAACCCTAACCTGAACCCTAACCCTAACCCTAACCCTAAACCTAACCCGAACCCTAACCCTAACCCTAACCCTAACCCTAACCCGAACCCTAACCCTAAACCTAACCCTAAACCTAACCCTAACCCGAACCCTAACCCTAACCCTAACCCGAACCCTAAGCCGAAACCTAACCAGAACCCTAAACCTAACCCTAACCCTAACCCGAACCCTAACCCTAACCCGAACCCTAACCCTAACCCTAACACAAACCCTAACCCGAACCCTAACCCGAACCCTAACCCAACCCTAACCCTAACTATACCTGACCCCTAACCCGAACCCTAACACGAACACTAACAATAAACCTAACCCTAACCCGAACCCTAACCCTAACCCTAACCCGAACCCTAAACCTAACCCGAAACCTAACCCTAACCCTAACCCTAACCCGAACCCTAACCCGAACCCTAACCCGAACCCTAACCCTAAAACTAACCCTAACACTAACCCTAACCCTAAACCTAACCCGAACCCTAACCCGAACCCTAACCCTAACCCGAACCCTAACCCGAACCCTAACCATAACCCTAACCCGAACCCGAACCCTAAACCGAAACATAACCCTAACCCTAACCCAAACCCTAACCCTAAACCGAACACGAACCCTAACCATAACCTGAACCCTAACCCAAAACCTAACCCGACCCCTAACCCGAACCCTAACCCGAACCCTAACCCGAACACTAACCCTAAACCTAACCCGAACCCTAACCCGAACCCTAACCCTAATCCTAACCAGAACCCTAACCCGAACCCAAACCATAACCCTAACCTGAACACTAACCCCTAACCCTAACCCGATTCCGAACCCTTACCCGAAAACGAACCCGAAACCTAACACTAACCCTAACCCTAACCCCTAACCCTAACCCGAACCCTAACCCTAACCCTAACCCTAACCCTAACCCTAACCCGAACCCTAACCCTAACCCTAACCCTAACCCGAAACCTAACCCTAAACCTAACCCTAAACCTAACCCTAACCCGAACCCTAACCCTAACCCTAACCCGAACCCTAACCCGAACCCTAAACAGAACCCTAACCCTAACCCTAACCCTAACCCGGACCCTAACCCTAACCCGAACCCTAACCCTAAACCTAACACAAACCCTACCCGAACCCTAACCTGAACCCTAACCCAACCCTAACCCTAAATATGCCTGACCCCTAACCCGAACCCTAACACGAACCCTAACAATAAATCTAACCCTAAACCGAACCCTAACCCTAACCCTAACCCGAACCCTAACCCTAACCCGAAACCTAACCCTAACCCTAACCTGAACCCTAAACCTAACCCGAACCCGAACCCTAACCCTAACCCGAAACCTAACCCGAACCCAACCCTAACCCGAACCCTAACCCTAACCCTAACCCTAACCCTAACCCGAAACCTAAACTTAACCCGAACCCAAACCCTAAACCTAACCCGAACCCTAACCCTAACACTAACCCGAACCCTAACCGTAACCCGAACACTAACGCTAACCCTAACCCGAACCCTAACCCTAACCCGAACCCTAACCCTAACCCTAACCCGAACCCTAACCCGAACCCTAACCCTAACCCTAACCTGAACACTAACCCCTAACCCTAACCCGAACCCGAA
>JAVLSZ010000047.1:2380000-2382500 GCA_032313775.1 Urocyon cinereoargenteus | reverse complement strand
CTAACCCGTACCCGAACCATAAACCTAACCCGAACCCTAACCCGAACCCTAACCCGAACCCTAACCCGAACCCTAAACCGAACCCTAACCCTAACCCTAACCCGAACCCTAACCCGAACCCTTACCCTAACCCTAACCCGAACCCTAACCCTAACCCTAACCCGAACCCTAACCCTAACCCTAAACCTAAACCTAACCCGAACCCTAACCCTAACCCTAAACCTAACCCTAACCCTAACCCGAACCCTAACCCTAACCCTAACCCGAACCCTAACCCTAACCCTAACCCTAACCCTAACCCTAACCCCTAAACCTAACGCCAAACCTAAACCTAACCCGAACCTTAACCCTAACCCTAACCCGACCCGAACCCTCACCCTAACCCGAACCCTAACCCGAACCCGAACCCTAACCCTAAACCTAACCCTAACCCTAACCCTAAACCTAACCCTAAACCTAACCCTAACCCGAACCCTAACCCGAATCCTAACCCTAACTCTAACCCTAACCCTAACCCGAACCCGAACCATAAACCTAACCCGAACCCGAACCCTAACCCGAACCCGAACCCTAACCCGAAACCTAACCATAACCCTAACCCGAACCCTAACCCGAACCCTAACCCGAACCCTAACCGTAACCCTAACCCGAACCCTAATCCGAACCCTAACCCTAACCCGAACCCTAACCCTAACCCTAACCCAAACCCTAAGCCGAACCCTAAACCTAACCCTAACCCTAACCCTAACCCGAAACCTAACCCTAACCCTAACTCTAACCCGAATCCGAACCCTGACCCGAACCCGAACCCTAACCCGAACCCAAAACCTAACCCAAACCCGAACCCGAACCCGAACCCTAACCCTAACCCTAACCTGAACCCTAACCCTAACCCGAACCTTAAACCTAACCCTCACTCTAACCCTAAACCAAACCCTAACCCGAACCCTAACCCTAACCCTAACCCGAACCCTAACCCGAAGCCTAAACCTAACCCTAACCCTAACCCGAACCCTAACCCTAAACCTAACCCTAACCCCAACCCTAACCCGAACCCGAACCCTAACCCTAACCCGAACCCTAACCCTAACCCAAACCCTAATCCTAACCCTAACCCTAACACTAACCCGAACCCTAACCCGAACCCTAACCCTAACCCTAACCCGAACCATAACGCTAACCCTAACCCGACCCCTAACCTGAAACCTAACACGAACCCTAACCCTAACGCTAACCCTAACCCTAACCCGAACCCTAACCCTAACCCTAACCCGAACACTAACCCTAACCCGAAACCTAACCCTAACCCTAACCCGAACCCTAACGCTAACCCGAACCTGAACCCTAACCCTAACCCGAAACCTAACCCTAACCCAACCCAAAACCGAACCCTAACCCTAACCCGAACCCTAACCATAAACCTAAACCTAACCCGAAACCTAAACCTAACCCGAAAACTAACCCTAAACCTAACCCGAACCCTAACCCTAACCCTAACCCGAACCCTAACTGTAACCCGAACCCTAACCCTAACCCTAACCCTAAACCTAACCCGAACCCTAACCCTAACCCTAACCAGAACCCTAACCCGAACCCAAATCATAACCCTAACCTGAACACTAACCCCTAACCCTAACCCGAACCCGAACCCTTACCCGAACCCGAACCCTAAACCTAACCCTAACCTTAACCCTAACCCCTAACCCTAACCCGAACCCTAACCCTAACCCTAACACTAACCCTAACCCTAACTCGAATCCTAACCCTAACCCTAACCCGAACCCTAACCCTTAACCTAACCCTAAACCTAACCCTAACCCTAACCCGAAACCTAACCCTAACCCTAACCCGAACCCTAACCCGAACCCTAACCCGAACCCTAACCCTAACCCGAATCCTAACCCGAAACCTAACCCTAACCCTAACCCTAACCCGAACCCTAACCCTAACCCTAACCCGAAACCGAACCCTAACCCGAAACCGAACCCTTACCCGAAACCTAACCCTAACCCTAACCCGAACCCTAAACCTAACCCGAAACCTAACCCGAACCCTAACCCGAACCCTAACCCTAACCCTAACCCGAACCCTAATCCGAACCCTAACCCTAACCCTAACCCGAACCCTAACCCTAACCCTAACCCGAAAACTAACCCTAAACCTAACCCTAACCCTAACCCGAACCCTAACTCTAACCCTAACCCTAACCCTAACACGAAACCTAACCCTAAACCTAAACCGAACCCGAACCCTAACCTTAACCCTAACCCGAACCCTAACCCTAACCCTAACACGAACCCTAAACCCTAAACCGAACCCGAAACCGTACCCTAATCCTAACACGAACCCTAACCCTAACCCTAACGCTAACCCTAAACCTAACCCTAATCCGAACCCTAACCCGAACCCTAACCCGAACCCTAACTCTAAACCAAACCCTAACCCTAACCCTAACCCTAACCCGAACCCTAACCCGAACCCTAACCCTAACCCTAACCCT
>JAVLSZ010000047.1:2362500-2367500 GCA_032313775.1 Urocyon cinereoargenteus | reverse complement strand
CCCTAACCCTAAACCGAACCCGAACCATAACCCGAACCCGAACCCTAACCCGAACCCTAACCGAACCCTAACCCGAACCCTAACCCGAACCCTAACCCTAACCCTAACCCAAAAACTAACCCTAAACCTAACCCTAACCCTAACCCGAACCCTAACTCTAACCCTAACCCTAACCCTAACCCGAACCCTAACCCTAACCCTAACCCGAACACGAACCCTAACCTTAAACCTAACCCGAACCCTAACCCTAACCCTAACACGAACCCTAACCCCTAACCCGAACCCGAAACCGTACCCTAATCCTAACCGGAACCCTAACCCTAACCGTAACCCTTACCCGAACCCTAACCCTAACCCTAACTCTAACCCTAAACCTAACCCTATCCCGAACCCTAACCCGAACCCTAACCCGAACCCTAACTCTAAACCAAACCCTAACCCTAACCCTAACCCTAACCCTAACCCGAACCCTAACCCGAACCCTAACCCTAGCCCTAACCCTAACCCGAACCCTAACCCGAACCCTAACACTAACCCTAACCCGAACCCAAACCGTAAACCGAAACCTAACCCTAACACTAACCCGAAACCTAACCCTAAACCGAACCCGAACCCTAACCCTAAACCGAACCATAACCCAAATCCTAACCCGAACCCTAACCCGAACCCTAACCCGGCCCCTAACCCGAACCCTAACCCTAAACCTAACCCGAACCCTAACCCGAATCCTAACCCTAACCCTAACCCGAACACTAACCCTAAACCAACCCTAACCCTAACCCGAAACCTAACCCTAACCCTAAACCTAACCCTAACCCGAACCCTAACCCTAACCTTAACCGAAACCTAACCCCTAACCCTATCCCGAACCCGAACCCTAACCCTAACACGAACCCTAACCCTAACCCTAACCCGAACCCTAACCCGAACCCTAACCCTAAAACTAACCCGAACCCTAACACTAAACCTAACCCTAACCCTAACCCGAACCCTAACCCTGACCCTAACCGGAACCCTAACCCTAACCCTAACACGAACCGGAACCCTAACCCCTTACCCGAATCCTAACCCTAAACCGAACCCTAAACCGAACACTAACCCTAACCCTAACCCCGATCCCGAACCCTAACACTAACCCTAACCCTAACCCGAACACTAACCCGAACCCTAACACGAACCCCAACCCTAACCCTAACCCGAACCCAAACCCTAACCCTAACCCGAAACCTAACCCGAATCCTAACCCTAACCCTGACCTGAACACTAACCCCTAACCCTAACCCGAACCCGAACCCTAACCCGAACCCTAACCCTAACCCTAACACGAAACCTAACCCTAACCCGAAACCGAAACCTAACCCTAAACCGAACCCTAACCCTAACCCGAACACTAACCCCTAACCCTAACCCGAACCCTAAACCTAACTCGAACCCTAAGCCTAAATCTAACCCTAAACCTAACTTAAACCCTAACCCTAACCGTAACCCGAACCCTAACCCGAACCCTAACCCGAACCCTAACCAGAACCCTAACCCTAAAACTAACCCGAACCCTAACCCGAACCCTAACACTAAACCTAACCCTAACCCTAACCCGAACCCTAACCCTGACCCTAACCGGAACCCTAACCCTAACCCTAACCCGAACCCGAACCATAACCCTTTACCCGAATCCTAACCCTAAACCGAACCCTAACCCGAAGAGTAACCCTAACCCTAACCCCGAATCCGAACCCTAACACTAACCCTAACCTAACCCGAACACTAACCCGAACCCTAACCCGAACCACAATCCTAACCCTAACCCGAACCTGAACCCTAACCCGAACCCGAACCCTAACCCTACCCCTAACCCGAACCCAAACCATAACCCTAACCCTAACCCGAACCCGAAACCTAACCCTAACCCTAACCTTAACCCGAACCCGAACCCTAACCCGAACCCTAATCCTAACCCGAACCCGAACCCTAAACCTAACACGAACCCTAACCCTAACCCGAACCCTAACCCGAACCCTAACCCTAACTGTAACCCGACCCCGAACCCTAACCCGAAGCCTAACCCTAACCCTAATCCGAACCCTAACCCTAACCCTAACCCTAAACCTAACCCTAACCCGAACCCGAACCCTAACCCTAACCCGAAACCTAACCCTAACCCGAACCCGAACCCGAACCCTAACCCTAACCCTAACCCTAACCCGAACCTTAAACCGAACCCTAACCCTAACCCTAACCTGAACCCTAACCCTATCCCTAACCCTAACCCGAACACTAACCCTAACACGAACCCTAACCCTAACCCTAACCCTAACCCTAACCCTAACCCTAACACTAACCCCTAACCCTAACCCGAACCCTAACCCTAACCCTAAACGGAACCCGAAACCTAACCCCTAACCCTAACCCGAACCCGAACACTAAACGTAACCCTAACCCTAACCCTAACCCTAACCCGAACCCGAACCCTAACCCTAACCCTAACCCGAACCCGAACCCTAACCCTAACTATAACCCTAAACCTAACCCTAAACCGAACCCTAACGCTAACCTGAACCCTAACCCGAACCCTAACCCGAACCCTAACCGTAACCCTAACACGAACCCTAACCCTAACCCGAAACCTAACCTTAACCCTAAACCTAACCCTAACCCAAACCCGAACCCGAACCCGAACCCGAACCCTAACCCGAACCCTAACCCAAACCCTAACCCGAACCCTAACCCCAACTCTATCCCTAACCCTAACCCGAACCCTAACCCTAACCTGAACCCGAACCCTAACCCGAACCGTAACCCTAACCCTAAACCTAACCCTAACCCGAAACCTAACCCTAACCCTAACCCGAACCCTAAACCTAACCGTAACCCGAACCCGAACCCTAACCCGAACCTAAACCTAACCCTAATCCGAACCCTAACCCTAACCCTAACCCTAACCCTAACCCTAACCCGAATCCTAACCCTAACCCTAACCCGAAACCGACCCCAACCCTAACCCGAAACCTAACCCTAACCCGAACCCTAACCCCTAACCCTAACCCGAAACCTAAACCTAACTCGAACCCTAACCCTAAATCTAACCCTAAACCTAACTTGAACCCTAACCCTAACCGTAACCCGAACCCTAACCCGAACCCTAACCCGAACCCTAACCAGAACCCTAACCCTAAAACTAACCCGAACCCTAACCCGAACCCGAAACCTAACCCGAACCAAACCCTAACCCGAACCCTAACCCTAACACTAACCCTAACCCTAACCCTAACCGGAACTCTAAACCTAACCCTAACTCTAACCCTAAACCTAACCCTAACCCGAACCCTAAACCTAACCCGAACCCGAACCCGAACCGTAAACCGAAACCTAACCCTAACCCTAACCCGAACCCTAACCCTAACCCGAACCCGAACCATAAACCTAACCCGAAACCAACCCGAACCCTAACCCGAACCCTAACCCGAACACTAACCCTAACCGTAACCCTAACCCGAACCCTAACCCTAAACCTAACCCTAAACCTAACCCTAACCCTAACCCGAATCCTAACCCGAAACCTAACCCTAACCCTAACCCTAACCCGAACCCTAACCCTAACCCTAACCCGAAACCGAACCGTAACCCGAACCCGAACCCTTACCCGAAACCTAACCCTAACCCTAACCCGAACCCTAACCCTAACCCGAAACCTAACCCGAACCCTAACCCGAACCCTAACCCTAACCCTAACCCGAACCCTAATCCGAACCCTAACCCTAACCCTAACCCGAACCCTAACCCTAACCCTAACCCAAACCCTAAGCCGAACCCTAAACCTAACCCTAAACCTAACCCTAAACCGAACCCTAACCCTAACCCTAAACCTAACCCAAAACCGAACCCTAACCCGAACCCGAACCCTAACCCGAACCCGATCCCTAACCCAAACCCGAACCCGAACCCGAACCCTAACCCTAAACCGAACCCTAACCTTAACCCTAACCCTAACCCTAACACGAAACCTAAGCCTAAACCTAACTCTAACCCAAACCTAACCCTAACCCGAACCCTAACCCTAACCCTAACCCGAACCTTAACCCTAACCCGAACCCTAACCCTAACCCTAAACCGAACCCTAACCCTAACCCTCACTCTAACCCTAAACCAAACCCTAACCCGAATCCTAAACCTAACCCTAACCCGAACCCTAACCCGAAGCCTAAACCTAACCCTAACCCTAACCCGAACCCTAACCCTAAACCTAACCCTAACCCCAACCCTAACCCGAACCCGAACCCTAACCCTAACCCGAACCCTAACCCTAACCCAAACCCTAACCCTAACCCTAACCCTAACACTAACCCGAACCCTAACCCGAACCCTAACCCTAACCCTAACCCGAACCCTAACGCTAACCCTAACCCGACCCCTAACCTGAAACCTAACACGAACCCTAACCCTAACGCTAACCCTAACCCTAACCCGAACCCTAACCCTAACCCTAACCCGAACACTAACCCTAACCCGAAACCTAACCCTAACCCTAACCCGAACCCTAACGCTAACCCGAACCTGAACCCTAACCCTAACCCGAAACCTACCCCGAACCCAACCCAAAACCGAACCCTAACCCTAACCCGAACCCTAACCATAAACCTAAACCTAACCCGAAACCTAAACCTAACCCGAACCCTAACCCTGAACCTAACCCGAACGCTAACCCTAACCCTACCCCGAACCCTAACTGTAACCCGAACCCTAACCCTAACCCTAACCCTAAACCTAACCCGAACCCTAACCCTAACCCTAACCAGAACCCTAACCCGAACCCAAATCATAACCCTAACCTGAACACTAACCCCTAACCCTAACCCGAACCCGAACCCTTACCCGAACCCGGACACTAAACCTAACCCTAACCTTAACCCTAACCCCTAACCCTAACCCGAACCCTAACCCTAACCCTAACCCTAACCCTAACCCGAACCCTAACCCTTAACCTAACCCTAAACCTAACCCTT
>JAVLSZ010000047.1:2325000-2357500 GCA_032313775.1 Urocyon cinereoargenteus | reverse complement strand
AACCAAACCCTAACCCTAACCCTAACCCTAACCCTAACCCGAACCCTAACCCGAACCCTAACCCTAACCCTAACTCTAACCCGAACCCTAACCCGAACCCTAACCCTAACCCTAACCCGAACCCAAACCCTAAACCGAAACCTAACCCTAACCCTAACCCGAAACCTAACCCTAAACCGAACCCGAACCCTAACCCTAACCCGAACCATAACCCAAACCCTAACCCGAACCCTAACCCGGCCCCTAACCCGAACCCTAACCCTAACCCTAACCCGAACCCTAACCCGAACCCTAACCCTAACCCTAACCCGAACACTAACCCTAACCCTAACCCTAACCCTAACCCGAAACCTAACCCTAACCTTAACCGAAACCTAACCCCTAACCCTATCCCGAACCCGAATCCTAAGCCGAACACGAACCCTAACCCTAACCCGAACCCTAACCCGAACCCTAACCCTAAAACTAACCCGAACCCTAACACTAAACCTAACTCTAACCCTAACCCGAACCCCAACCCTGACCCTAACCGGAACCCTAACCCTAACCCTAACCCGAACCCGAACCCTAACCCCTTACCCGAATCCTAACCCTAAACCGAACCCTAAACCGAACACTAACCCTAACCCTAACCCCGATCCCGAACCCTAACACTAACCCTAACCCTAACCCGAACACTAACCCGAACCCTAACCCGAACCCCAACCCTAACCCTAACCCGAACCCAAACCCTAACCCTAACCCGAAACCTAACCAGAATCCTAACCCTAACCCTGACCTGAACACTAACCCCTAACCCTAACCCGAACCCGAACCCTAACCCGAACCCTAACCCTAACCCTAACACGAAACCTAACCCTAACCCGAACCCGAAACCTAACCCTAACCCGAACCCTAACCCTAACCCGAACCCTAACCCCTAACCCTAACCCGAACCCTAAACCTAACTCGAACCCTAAGCCTAAATCTAACCCTAACCCTAACTTGAACCCTAACCCTAACCGTAAACCGAACCCTAACCCGAACCCTAACCCTAACTCTAACCCTAACCCTAACCCTAACCCGAAACCTAACCCTAACCCTAACCCGAACCCTAACCCTAACCCGAACCCGAACCCTAACCCCAAACCTAACCCTAACCCGAACCCTAACCCTAACCCTAACCCGAAACCTAAACCTAACCCGAACCCTAACCCTAAACCTAACCCGAACCCTAACCCTAACCCTAACCCGAACCCGAAACCTAACCGTAAACCGAACCCTAACCCTAACCCTAACCCTAACCCTAACCCGAACCCTAACCCTAACCCTAACCCGACCCCTTACCTGAACCCTAACACGAACCCTAACCCTAACCCTAACCCGAACCCGACCCCTAACCCTAACCCGAACACTAACCTTAACCCGAACCCTAACCCTAACCCGAACCCGAAACCTAACCCTAACCCTAACCAGAACCCTAACTCGAACCCGAACCCTAACCCTAACCCGAAACCTAAACCTAACCCGAAAACTAACCCTAAACCTAACACGAACCCTAACCCTAACCCGAACCCGAACCCTAACCGTAACCGAACCCTAACCCTAACCCTAACCCTAACCCTAACCCTAACCCGAACCCTAACCCTAACCCGAACCCTAACCCGAAACCTAACCCTAACCCTAACTTGAACACTAACCCCTAACCCTAACCCGAACCCGAACCCTAACCCGAACCCGAACCCTAACCAGAACCCGAACCCTAACCCAAACCCGAACCCGAACCCGAAACCTAATCCTAACCCTAACCTGAACCCTAACCCTAACCCTAACCCTAACCCTAACCCTAACCTGATCCCTAACCCTAACCCTCACTCTAACCCTAAACCTAACCCGAACCCTAACCCTAACCCGAACCCTAACCCGAACCCTAACCCGAACCCTAAACCGAAACCTAACCCGAACCCTAAACCGAACCCTAACCCGAATCCTAACCCTAACCCTAACCCGAAACCTAACACGAACCCTAACCCTAACCCTAACACGAATCCTAACCCTAACCCTAACACCCCCCTAACCCGAACCCTAACCCTAACCCTAACCCTAACCCGAACCCTAAACCGAACCCGAACCCTAAACCTACCCCGAACCCGAACCCAAACCATCAGCATAACCCTAACCCGAACCCTAACCCTAACCCCTAACCCTAACCCGAACCCTAACCCTAACTCGAACCCTAACCCTAACCCTAACCCGAACCCTAAACCTAAACCTAACCCGAACCCTAAACTGAACCCTAACCCTAACCCTAACCATAACCCTAACCCGAACCCTAACCCTAACCCTAACCGGAACCCTAACCCTGACGCTAACCCGAACCCGAATCCTAACCCCTTACCCGAATCCTAACCCTAAACCGAACCCTAACCCGAACTCGTACCCTAACCCGAACTCGAACCCTAACCCGAACCCTAACCCTAAACCGAACCCGAAACCTACCCCTAAACCTAACCCTAACCCTAACCCTAAACCTAACCCTAACCCTAACCCGTACCTTAACCCGAACCCTAACCCAAACCCTAACCTGAACCCGAACCCTAACCCGAACCCGAACCCTAACCCGAACTCGTACCCTAACCCGAACTCGAACCCTAACCCAAACCCTAACCCGAACCATAACCCGAACCCTAACCCGAACCCTAACCCGAACCCTAACCCTAACCCGAAACCTAACCCGAACCCTAACCCTAACCCTAACCCGAAACCGAACCTTAACCCTAAACCTAACCCTAACCCTAACCCGAACCCTAACCCTAAACCTAACCCTAACCCGAACCCAAACCCTAACCCTAAACCGAACTCTAAACCCTAACCCTAACCCGAACACGAACCCTAAACCGAACCCGAACCGTAACCCTAACCCGAACCCGAATTCTAACCCTAACCCGAAACCGAACCCGAACACTAACCCGAACCCTAACCCGAAACCTAACCCTAACCCGAACCCTAACCCTAACCCGAACCCTAACCCTACCCCTAACCCTAACCCGAACCCGAACCCTAACCGGAAAACTAACCCGAACCCTAACCCTAACCCTAACCCTAACCCTAACCCTAACCCCTAACCCTAACCCCAACCCTAACCCTAACCCGAACCATAACCCTAACCCTAACCCGAATCCTAACCCTAAACCGAACCCGAACCCTAACCCGAACCCGAACCCTAACCCGAACCCTAACCGAACCCTAACCCGAACCCTAACCCGAACCCTAACCCTAACCCTAAGCCGAACCCTGACCCGAACCCTAACCCTAACCCTAACCCAAAAACTAACCCTAAACCTAACCCTAACCCTAACCCGAACCCTAACTCTAACCCTAACCCTAACCCTAACCCGAACCCTAACCCTAACCCTAACCCGAACACGAACCCTAACCTTAAACCTAACCCGAACCCTAACCCTAACCCTAACACGAACCCTAACCCCTAACCCGAACCCGAAACCGTACCCTAATCCTAACCGGAACCCTAACCCTAACCGTAAACCTTACCCGAACCCTAACCCTAACCCTAACTCTAACCCTAAACCTAACCCTATCCCGAACCCTAACCCGAACCCTAACCCGAACCCTAACTCTAAACCAAACCCTAACCCTAACCCTAACCCTAACCCTAACCCGAACCCTAACCCGAACCCTAACCCTAACCCTAACCCTAACCCGAACCCTAACCCGAACCCTAACACTAACCCTAACCCGAACCAAAACCCTAAACCGAAACCTAACCCTAACACTAACCCGAAACCTAACCCTCAACCGAACCCGAACCCTAACCCTAACCCGAACCATAACCCAAATCCTAACCCGAACCCTAACCCGAACCCTAACCCGGCCCCTAACCCGAACCCTAACCCTAAACCTAACCCGAACCCTAACCCGAACCCTAACCCTAACCCTAACCCGAACACTAACCCTAAACCTAACCCTAACCCTAACCGGAAACCTAACCCTAACCCTAAACCTAACCCTAACCCGAACCCTAACCCTAACCTTAACCGAAACCTAACCCCTAACCCTATCCCGAACCCGAACCCTAACCCGAACACGAACCCTAACCCTAACCCTAACCCGAACCCTAACCCGAACCCTAACCCTAAAACTAACCCGAACCCTAACACTAAACCTAACCCTAACCCTAACCCGAACCCTAACCCTGACCCTAACTGGAACCCTAACCCTAACCCTAACACGAACCGGAACCCTAACCCCTTACCCGAATCCTAACCCTAAACCGAACCCTAAACCGAACACTAACCCTAACCCTAACCCCGATCCCGAACCCTAACACTAACCCTAACCCTAACCCGAACACTAACCCGAACCCTAACCCGAACCCCAACCCTAACCCTAACCCGAACCCAAACCCTAACCCTAACCCGAAACCTAACCCAAATCCTAACCCTAACCCTGACCTGAACACTAACCCCTAACCCTAACCCGAACCCGAACCCTAACCCGAACCCTAACCCTAACCCTAACACGAAACCTAACCCTAACCCAAAACCGAAACCTAACCCTAAACCGAACCCTAACCCTAACCCGAACACTAACCCCTAACCCTAACCCGAACCCTAAACCTAACTCGAACCCTAAGCCTAAATCTAACCCTAAACCTAACTTGAACCCTAACCCTAACCGTAACCCGAACCCTAACCCGAACCCTAACCCGAACCCTAACCAGAACCCTAACCCTAAAACTAAACCGAACCCTAACCCGAACCCTAACACTAAACCTAACCCTAACCCTAACCCGAACCCTAAACCTGACCCTAACCGGAACCCTAACCCTAACCCTAACCCGAACCCGAACCCTAACCCTTTACCCGAATCCTAACCCTAAACCGAACCCTAACCCGAAGAGTAACCCTAACCCTAACCCCGAATCCGAACCCTAACACTAACCCTAACCCTAACCCGAACACTAACCCGAACCCTAACCCGAACCACAATCCTAACCCTAACCCGAACCTGAACCCTAACCCGAACCCGAACCCTAACCCTACCCCGAACCCGAACCCAAACCATAACCCTAACCCTAACCCGAACCCTAACCCTAACCCTAACCCTAACCCTAACCCGAACCCGAACCCTAACCCGAACCCTAATCCTAACCCGAACCCGAACCCTAACCCTAACACGAACCCTAACCCTAACCCGAACCCTAACCCGAACCCTAACCCTAACTGTAACCCGACCCCGAACCCTAACCCGAAGCCTAACCCTAACCCTAATCCGAACCCTAACCCTAACCCTAACCCTAAACCTAACCCTAACCCGAACCCGAACCCTAACCCTAACCCGAAACCTAACCCTAACCCGAACCCGAACCCTAACCCTAACCCTAACCCTAACCCGAACCTTAAACCGAACCCTAACCCTAACCCTAACCCGAACCCTAACCCTATCCCTAACCCTAACCCGAACACTAACCCTAACACGAACCCTAACCCTAACCCTAACCCTAACCCTAACCCTAACCCTAACCCTAACACTAACCCCTAACCCTAACCCGAACCCTAACCCTAACCCTAAACGGAACCCGAAACCTAACCCCTAACCCTAACCCGAACCCGAACCCTAAACGTAACCCTAACCCTAACCCTAACCCTAACCCGAACCCGAACCCTAACCCTAACCCTAACCCGAACCCGAACCCTAACCCTAACTATAACCCTAAACCTAACCCTAAACCGAACCCTAACCCTAACCTGAACCCTAACCCGAACCCTAACCCGAACCCTAACCGTAACCCTAACCCGAACCCTAACCCTAACCCGAAACCTAACACTAACCCTAAACCTAACCCTAACCCAAACCCGAACCCGAACCCGAACCCTAACCCGAACCCTAACCCAAACCCTAACCCGAACCCTAACCCCAACTCTATCCATAACCCTAACACGAACCCTAACCCTAACCTGAACCCGAACCCTAACCCGAACCCTAACCCTAACCCTAAACCTAACCCTAACCCGAAACCTAACCCTAACCCTAACCCGAACCCTAAACCTAACCGTAACCCGAACCCGAACCCTAACCCGAACCTAAACCTAACCCTAATCCGAACCCTAACCCTAACCCTAACCCTAACCCTAACCCGAATCCTAACCCTAACCCTAACCCGAAACCGAAACCCAACCCTAACCCGAAACCTAACCCTAACCCGAACCCTAACCCCTAACCCTAACCCGAAACCTAAACCTAACTCGAACCCTAACCCTAAATCTAACCCTAACCCTAACTTGAACCCTAACCCTAACCGTAACCCGAACCCTAACCCGAACCCTAACCCGAACCCTAACCAGAACCCTAACCCTAAAACTAACCCGAACCCTAACCCGAACCCGAAACCTAACCCGAACCCAACCCTAACCCGAACCCTAACCCTAACCCTAACCCTAACCCTAACCCTAACCGGAACTCTAAACCTAACCCTAACTCTAACCCTAAACCTAACCCTAACCCGAACCCTAAACCTAACCCGAACCCGAACCCGAACCGTAAACCGAAACCTAACCCTAACCCTAACCCGAACCCTAACCCTAACCCGAACCCGAACCATAAACCTAACCCGAAACCAACCCGAACCCTAACCCGAACCCTAACCCGAACACTAACCCTAACCGTAACCCTAACCCGAACCCTAACCCTAAACCTAACCCTAAACCTAACTCTAACCCTAACCCGAATCCTAACCCGAAACCTAACCCTAACCCTAACCCTAACCCGAACCCTAATCCTAACCCTAACCCGAAACCGAACCGTAACCCGAACCCGAACCCTTACCCGAAACCTAAACCTAACCCTAACCCGAACCCTAACCCTAACCCGAAACCTAACCCGAACCCTAACCCGAACCCTAACCCTAACCCTAACCCGAACCCTAATCCGAACCCTAACCCTAACCCGAACCCTAACCCTAACCCTAACCCAAACCCTAAGCCGAACCCTAAACCTAACCCTAAACCTAACCCTAAACCGAACCCTAACCCTAACCCTAAACCTAACCCAAACCCGAACCCTAACCCGAACCCGAACCCTAACCCGAACCCGATCCCTAACCCAAACCCGAACCCGAACCCGAACCCTAACCCTAAACCGAACCCTAACCTTAACCCTAACCCTAACCCTAACACGAAACCTAAGCCTAAACCTAACTCTAACCCAAACCTAACCCTAACCCGAACCCTAACCCTAACACTAACCCGAACCCTAACCCGAACCCAAACCCGAACCCTAACCCTAACCCTAACACTAACCCTAACCCGAACACTAACCCTAACCCGAACCCTAACCCTAACCCTAACCCTAACCCGAACCTTAACCCTAACCCGAACCCTAACCCTAACCCTAAACCGAACCCTAACCCTAACCCTCACTCTAACCCTAAACCAAACCCTAACCCGAATCCTAAACCTAACCCTAACCCGAACCCTAACCCGAAGCCTAAACCTAACCCTAACCCTAACCCGAACCCTAACCCTAAACCTAACCCTAACCCCAACCCTAACCCGAACCCGAACCCTAACCCTAACCCGAACCCTAACCCTAACCCAAACCCTAACCCTAACCCTAACCCTAACACTAACCCGAACCCTAACCCGAACCCTAACCCTAACCCTAACCCGAACCCTAACGCTAACCCTAACCCGACCTCTAACCTGAAACCTAACACGAACCCTAACCCTAACGCTAACCCTAACCCTAACCCGAACCCTAACCCTAACCCTAACCCGAACACTAACCCTAACCCGAAACCTAACCCTAACCCTAACCCGAACCCTAACCCTGACCCTAACCGGAACCCTAACCCTAACCCTAACCCGAACCCGAACCCTAACCCTTTACCCGAATCCTAACCCTAAACCGAACCCTAACCCGAAGAGTAACCCTAACCCTAACCCCGAATCCGAACCCTAACACTAACCCTAACCCTAACCCGAACACTAACCCGAACCCTAACCCGAACCACAATCCTAACCCTAACCCGAACCTGAACCCTAACCCGAACCCGAACCCTAACCCTACCCCGAACCCGAACCCAAACCATAACCCTAACCCTAACCCGAACCCTAACCCTAACCCTAACCCTAACCCTAACCCGAACCCGAACCCTAACCCGAACCCTAATCCTAACCCGAACCCGAACCCTAACCCTAACACGAACCCTAACCCTAACCCGAACCCTAACCCGAACCCTAACCCTAACTGTAACCCGACCCCGAACCCTAACCCGAAGCCTAACCCTAACCCTAATCCGAACCCTAACCCTAACCCTAACCCTAAACCTAACCCTAACCCGAACCCGAACCCTAACCCTAACCCGAAACCTAACCCTAACCCGAACCCGAACCCGAACCCTAACCCTAACCCTAACCCTAACCCGAACCTTAAACCGAACCCTAACCCTAACCCTAACCCGAACCCTAACCCTATCCCTAACCCTAACCCGAACACTAACCCTAACACGAACCCTAACCCTAACCCTAACCCTAACCCTAACCCTAACCCTAACCCTAACCCCAACCCTAACCCGAACCCGAACCCTAACCCTAACCCGAACCCTAACCCTAACCCAAACCCTAACCCTAACCCTAACCCTAACACTAACCCGAACCCTAACCCGAACCCTAACCCTAACCCTAACCCGAACCCTAACGCTAACCCTAACCCGAACTCTAACCTGAAACCTAACACGAACCCTAACCCTAACGCTAACCCTAACCCTAACCCGAACCCTAACCCTAACCCTAACCCGAACACTAACCCTAACCCGAAACCTAACCCTAACCCTAACCCGAACCCTAACCCTGACCCTAACCGGAACCCTAACCCTAACCCTAACCCGAACCCGAACCCTAACCCTTTACCCGAATCCTAACCCTAAACCGAACCCTAACCCGAAGAGTAACCCTAACCCTAACCCCGAATCCGAACCCTAACACTAACCCTAACCCTAACCCGAACACTAACCCGAACCCTAACCCGAACCACAATCCTAACCCTAACCCGAACCTGAACCCTAACCCGAACCCGAACCCTAACCCTACCCCGAACCCGAACCCAAACCATAACCCTAACCCTAACCCGAACCCTAACCCTAACCCTAACCCTAACCCTAACCCGAACCCGAACCCTAACCCGAACCCTAATCCTAACCCGAACCCGAACCCTAACCCTAACACGAACCCTAACCCTAACCCGAACCCTAACCCGAACCCTAACCCTAACTGTAACCCGACCCCGAACCCTAACCCGAAGCCTAACCCTAACCCTAATCCGAACCCTAACCCTAACCCTAACCCTAAACCTAACCCTAACCCGAACCCGAACCCTAACCCTAACCCGAAACCTAACCCTAACCCGAACCCGAACCCGAACCCTAACCCTAACCCTAACCCTAACCCGAACCTTAAACCGAACCCTAACCCTAACCCTAACCCGAACCCTAACCCTATCCCTAACCCTAACCCGAACACTAACCCTAACACGAACCCTAACCCTAACCCTAACCCTAACCCTAACCCTAACCCTAACACTAACCCCTAACCCTAACCCGAACCCTAACCCTAACCCTAAACGGAACCCGAAACCTAACCCCTAACCCTAACCCGAACCCGAACCCTAAACGTAACCCTAACCCTAACCCTAACCCTAACCCGAACCCGAACCCTAACCCTAACCCTAACCCGAACCCGAACCCTAACCCTAACTATAACCCTAAACCTAACCCTAAACCGAACCCTAACCCTAACCTGAACCCTAACCCGAACCCTAACCCGAACCCTAACCGTAACCCTAACCCGAACCCTAACCCTAACCCGAACCCTAACACTAACCCTAAACCTAACCCTAACCCAAACCCGAACCCGAACCCTAACCCGAACCCTAACCCAAACCCTAACCCGAACCCTAACCCCAACTCTATCCCTAACCCTAACACGAACCCTAACCCTAACCTGAACCCGAACCCTAACCCGAACCCTAACCCTAACCCTAAACCTAACCCTAACCCGAAACCTAACCCTAACCCTAACCCGAACCCTAAACCTAACCGTAACCCGAACCCGAACCCTAACCCGAACCTAAACCTAACCCTAATCCGAACCCTAACCCTAACCCTAACCCTAACCCTAACCCGAATCCTAACCCTAACCCTAACCCGAAACCGAAACCCAACCCTAACCCGAAACCTAACCCTAACCCGAACCCTAACCCCTAACCCTAACCCGAAACCTAAACCTAACTCGAACCCTAACCCTAAATCTAACCCTAACCCTAACTTGAACCCTAACCCTAACCGTAACCCGAACCCTAACCCGAACCCTAACCCGAACCCTAACCAGAACCCTAACCCTAAAACTAACCCGAACCCTAACCCGAACCCGAAACCTAACCCGAACCCAAACCTAACCCGAACCCTAACCCTAACCCTAACCCTAACCCTAACCCTAACCGGAACTCTAAACCTAACCCTAACTCTAACCCTAAACCTAACCCTAACCCGAACCCTAAACCTAACCCGAACCCGAACCCGAACCGTAAACCGAAACCTAACCCTAACCCTAACCCGAACCCTAACCCTAACCCGAACCCGAACCATAAACCTAACCCGAAACCAACCCGAACCCTAACCCGAACCCTAACCCGAACACTAACCCTAACCGTAACCCTAACCCGAACCCTAACCCTAAACCTAACCCTAAACCTAACCCTAACCCTAACCCGAATCCTAACCCGAAACCTAACCCTAACCCTAACCCTAACCCGAACCCTAACCCTAACCCTAACCCGAAACCGAACCGTAACCCGAACCCGAACCCTTACCCGAAACCTAACCCTAACCCTAACCCGAACCCTAACCCTAACCCGAAACCTAACCCGAACCCTAACCCGAACCCTAACCCTAACCCTAACCCGAACCCTAATCCGAACCCTAACCCTAACCCTAACCCGAACCCTAACCCTAACCCTAACCCAAACCCTAAGCCGAACCCTAAACCTAACCCTAAACCTAACCCTAAACCGAACCCTAACCCTAACCCTAAACCTAACCCAAACCCGAACCCTAACCCGAACCCGAACCCTAACCCGAACCCGATCCCTAACCCAAACCCGAACCCGAACCCGAACCCTAACCCTAAACCGAACCCTAACCTTAACCCTAACCCTAACCCTAACACGAAACCTAAGCCTAAACCTAACTCTAACCCAAACCTAACCCTAACCCGAACCCTAACCCTAACACTAACCCGAACCCTAACCCGAACCCAAACCCGAACCCTAACCCTAACCCTAACACTAACCCTAACCCGAACACTAACCCTAACCCGAACCCTAACCCTAACCCTAACCCTAACCCGAACCTTAACCCTAACCCGAACCCTAACCCTAACCCTAAACCGAACCCTAACCCTAACCCTCACTCTAACCCTAAACCAAACCCTAACCCGAATCCTAAACCTAACCCTAACCCGAACCCTAACCCGAAGCCTAAACCTAACCCTAACCCTAACCCGAACCCTAACCCTAAACCTAACCCTAACCCCAACCCTAACCCGAACCCGAACCCTAACACTAACCCGAACCCTAACCCTAACCCAAACCCTAACCCTAACCCTAACCCTAACACTAACCCGAACCCTAACCCGAACCCTAACCCTAACCCTAACCCGAACCCTAACGCTAACCCTAACCCGACCTCTAACCTGAAACCTAACACGAACCCTAACCCTAACGCTAACCCTAACCCTAACCCGAACCCTAACCCTAAACCTAACCCGAACACTAACCCTAACCCGAAACCTAACCCTAACCCTAACCCGAACCCTAACGCTAACCCGAACCTGAACCCTAACCCTAACCCGAAACCTACCCCGAACCCAACCCAAAACCGAACCCTAACCCTAACCCGAACCCTAACCATAAACCTAAACCTAACCCGAAACCTAAACCTAACCCGAACCCTAAACCTGAACCTAACCCGAACCCTAACCCTAACCCTAACCCGAACCCTAACTGTAACCCGAAACCTAACCCTAACCCTAACCCTAAACCTAACCCGAACCCTAACCCTAACCCTAACCAGAACCCTAACCCGAACCCAAATCATAACCCTAACCTGAACACTAACCCCTAACCCTAACCCGAACCCGAACCCTTACCCGAACCCGGACACTAAACCTAACCCTAACCTTAACCCTAACCCCTAACCCTAACCCGAACCCTAACCCTAACCCTAACCCTAACCCTAACCCGAACCCTAACCCTTAACCTAACCCTAAACCTAACCCTTACCCTAACCCGAAACCTAACCCTAACCCTAACCCGAACCCTAACCCGAACCCTAAACCGAACCCTAACCCTAACCCTAACTCTAACCCGAACCCTAACCCTAACCCGAACCCTAACCCTAACCCTAACCCTTACCCGAACCCTAACCCGAACCCTAACCCGAACCCTAACACTAACCCTAACCTGACCCCTAACTCGAACCCTAACACGAACCCTAACCCTAAACCTAAACCTAACCCGAACCCTAACCCTAACCCTAACCCGAACCCTTACCCTAACCCGAAACCTAACCCTAACCCTAACCCGAACCCTAACCCTAACCCGAACCCGAACCCTAACCCTAACCCGAAACCTAACCCGAACCCAACCCTAACCCGAACCCTAACCCTAACACTAACCCTAAGCCTAACCCTAACCGGAACTCTAAACCTAACCCTAACTCTAACCCTAAACCTAACCCTAACCCGAACCCTAAACCTAACCCGAACCCGAACCCGAACCGTAAACCGAAACCTAACCCTAAACCTAAACCGAACCCTAACCCTAACCCGAACCCGAACCATAAACCTAACCCGAAACCAACCCGAACCCTAACCCGAACCCTAACCCGAACACTAACCCTAACCGTAACCCTAACCCGAACCCTAACCCTAAACCTAACCCTAAACCAAACCCTAACCCTAACCCGAATCCTAACCCTAAACCTAACCCTAACACTAACCCTAACCCGAACCCTAACCCTAACCCTAACCCGAAACCGAACCCTAACCCGAACCCGAACCCTTACCCGAAACCTAACCCTAACCCTAACCCGAACACTAACCCTAACCCGAAACCTAACCCGAACCCTAACCCGAACCCTAACCCTAACCCTAACCCGAACCCTAATCCGAACCCTAACCCTAACCCTAACCCGAACCCTAACCCTAACCCAAACCCTAAGCCGAACCCTAAACCTAACCCTAAACCTAACCCTAAACCAAACCCTAACCCTAACCCTAAACCTAACCCAAACCCGAACCCTAACCCGAACCCGAACCCTAACCCGAACCCGATCCCTAACCCAAACCCGAACCCGAACCCGAACCCTAACCCTAAACCGAACCCTAACCTTAACCCTAACCCTAAACCTAAAACGAAACCTAAGCCTAAACCTAACTCTAACCCAAACCTAACCCTAACCCGAACCCTAACCCTAACCCTAACCCGAACCCTAACCCGAACCCAAACCCGAACCCTAACCCTAACCCTAACACTAACCCTAACCCGAACACTAACCCTAACCCGAACCCTAACCGTAACCCTAACCCTAACCCGAACCTTAACCCGAAACCTAACCCGAACCCTAACCCTAACCCTAACCTGACCCCTAACCCGAACCCTAACACGAACCCTAACCCTAAACCTAACCCTAACCCGAACCCTAACCCTAACCCTAACCCGAACCTTAACCCTAACCCGAACCCTAACCCTAACCCTAACCCGAACCCTAACCCGAACACTAACACTTACCCTAACCTGAACACTAACCCCTAAACCTAACCCGAACCCGAACCCTGACCCGAACCCGAACCCGAAACCTAACCCTAAACCTAACCCGAACCCTAACCCTAACCCTAACCCTAACCCTAACCCTAACCGGAACTCTAACCCTAACCCAAACTCTAACCATAAACCTAACCCTAACCCGAACACTAACCCTAACCCTAACCCGAACCCGAACCCTAAACCGAAACCTAACCCTAACCCTAACCCGAACCCTAACCCTAACACGAACCCGAACCATAAACCTAACCCGAACCCTAACCCGAACCCTAACCCGAACCCTAAACCGATCCCTACCCCTAACGCTAACCCGAACCCTAACCCTAACCCTAACCCTAACCCTAACCCTAACCCTAACCCTAACCCCTAAACCTAACCCCAAACCTAACCCTAACCCTAACCTTAACCCTAACCCGAACCCGAACCCTAACCCTAATCCGAACCCTAACCCTAACCCGAACCCTAACCCTAAACCTAACCCTAACCCTAAACCTAACCCTAACCCTAAATCTAACCCGAACCCTAACCCGAACCCTAACCCTAACTCTAACCCTAACCCTAACCCGAAACCTAACCCTAACCCTAACCCGAACCCTAACCCTAACCCGAACCCGAACCCTAACCCCAAACCTAACCCTAACCCGAACCCTAACCCTAACCCGAAACCTAAACCTAACCCGAACCCTAACCCTAAACCTAACCCGAACCCTAACCCTAACCCTAACCCGAACCCGAAACCTAACCGTAAACCGAACCCTAACCCTAACCCTAACCCTAACCCTAACCCGAACCCTAACCCTAACCCTAACCCGACCCCTTACCTGAACCCTAACACGAACCCTAACCCTAACCCTAACCCTAACCCGCCCCCTTACCTGAACCCTAACACGAACCCTAACCCTAACCCTAACCCGAACCCGAACCCTAACCCTAACCCGAACCCTAAACCTAACCCGAACCCTAACCCTAACCCGAACCCGAACCCTAACCCTAACCCTAACCAGAACCATAACTCGAACCCGAACCCTAACCCTAACCCGAAACCTAAACCTAACCCGAAAACTAACCCTAAACCTAACACGAACCCTAACCCTAACCCGAACCCGAACCCTAACCGTAACCGAACCCTAACCCTAACCCTAACCCTAACCCTAACCAGAAACCTAACCCTAACCCTAACCCGAACCCTAACCCGAAACCTAACCCTAACCCTAACTTGAACACTAACCCCTAACCCTAACCCGAACCCGAACCCTAACCCGAACCCGAACCCTAACCAGAACCCGAACCCTAACCCAAACCCGAACCCGAACCCGAAACCTAAACCTAATCCTAACCTGAACCCTAACCCTAACCCTAACCCTAACCCTAACCTGAACCCTAACCCTAACCCTCACTCTAACCCTAAACCTAACCCGAACCCTAACCCTAACCCGAACCCTAACCCGAACCCTAACCCGAACCCTAAACCGAAACCTAACCCGAACCCTAAACCGAACCCTAACACGAATCCTAAACCTAACCCTAACCCGAAACCTAACACGAAACCTAACCCTAACCCTAACACGAATCCTAACCCTAACCCTAACCCAAACCCTAACCCGAACCCTAACCCTAACCCTAACCCTAACCCGAACCCTATACCGAACCCGAACCCTAAACCTACCCCGAACCCGAACCCAAACCATCAGCATAACCCTAACCCGAACCCTAACCCTAACCCTAATCCTAACCCTAACTCGAACCCTAACCCTAACCCTAACTTTAACCCTAACCGGAACCCAAACCCTAAACCTAACCCTAACACTAACCCTAACCCTAACCCCTAACCCTAACCCGAACCCTAACCCTAACTCGAACCCTACCCCTAACCCTAAACCGAACCCTAAACCTAAACCTAACCCGAACACTAACCCTAAACCTAACCCTAACCCTAACCCGTACCTTAACCCGAACCCTAACCCAAACCCTAACCCGAACCTGAACCCTAACCCGAACCCGAACCCTAACCCGAACCCTTACCCTAACCCTAACCCGAACCCTAACTCGAAACCTAACCCTAAACCTAACCCGAACCCTAACCCTAACCCTAACCCAAAACCTAACCCGAACCTAAACCCTAAACCTAACCCTAACCCTAAACCGAACCCGAACCCTAACCCTAACCCGAACCCTAACCCTAACCCTAACCCGAACCCTAATCCCTAACCCGAAACCGAACCCGTACCCTAATCCTAACCCGAACCCTAGCCGTAACCCGAACCCTAACCCGAACCCTAACCCGAACCCTACGCTAAACCTAACCCTAACACTTACCCTAACACTAACCCTAACCCGAACCCTAACCCGAACCCTAACCCTAACCCTAACCCTAACCCGAACCCTAACCCGAACCCTAACCCTAACCCTATCCCGAACCCGAACCCTAAACCGAAACATAACCCTAACCCTAACCCGAACCCTAACGCTAAACCGAACACGAACCCTAACCCTAACCCGAACCCTAACCCAAACCCTAACCCGAACCCTAACCCGAACCCTAACCCGAAACCTAACCCGAACCCTAACCCTAACCCTAACCCGAAACCGAACCTTAACCCTAAACCTAACCCTAACCCTAACCCGAACCCTAACCCTAACCCTAACCCTAACCCGAACCCAAACCCTAACCCTAAACCGAACCCTAACCCCTAACGCTAACCCGAACACGAACCCTAACCGGAACCCGAACCGTAACCCTAACCCGAACCCGAATTCTAACCCTAACCCGAAACCGAACCTGAACACTAACCCTAACCCTAACCCGAACCCTAACCCTAACCCAAACCCTAACCCTAACCCGAACCCCAACCATAACCCTAACCCTAACCCGAACCCTAACCCTAAACCGAACCCGAACCCTAACCCGAACCCGAACCCTAACCCGAACCCTAACCCGAACCCTAACCCGAACCCTAACCCTAAACCGAACCCGAACCCTAACCCGAACCCGAACCCTAACCCGAACCCTAACCCGAACCCTAACCCGAACCCTAACCCTAACCCTAAGCCGAACCCTAACCCGAACCCTAACCCTAACCCTAACCCAAAAACTAACCCTAAACCTAACCCTAACCCTAACCCGAACCCTAACTCTAACCCTAACCCTAACGCGAACCCTAACCCTAACCCTAACCCGAAACCGAACCCTAACCTTAAACCTAACCCGAACCCTAACCCTAACCCTAACACGAACCCTAACCCCTAACCCGAACCCGAAACCGTACCCTAATCCTAACCGGAACCCTAACCCTAACCGTAACCCTAACCCGAACCCTAACCCTAACCCTAACTCTAACCCTAAACCTAACCCTATCCCGAACCCTAACCCGAACCCTAACCCGAAACCTAACTCTAAACCAAACCCTAACGCTAACCCTAACCCTAACCCTAACCCGAACCCTAACCCGAACCCTAACCCTAACCCTAACCCTAACCCGAACCCTAACCCGAACCCTAACCCTAACCCTAACCCGAACCCAAACCCTAAACCGAAACCTAACCCTAACCCTAACCCGAAACCTAACCCTAAACCGAACCCGAACCCTAACCCTAACCCGAACCATAACCCAAACCCTAACCCGAACCCTAACCCGGCCCCTAACCCGAACCCTAACCCTAACCCTAACCCGAACCCTAACCCGAACCCTAACCCTAACCCTAACCCGAACACTAACCCTAACCCTAACCCTAACCCTAACCCGAAACCTAACCCTAACCTTAACCGAAACCTAACCCCTAACCCTATCCCGAACCCGAATCCTAAGCCGAACACGAACCCTAACCCTAACCCTAACCCGAACCCTAACCCGAACCCTAACCCTAAAACTAACCCGAACCCTAACACTAAACCTAACTCTAACCCTAACCCGAACCCTAACCCTGACCCTAACCGGAACCCTAACCCTAACCCTAACCCGAACCCGAACCCTAACCCCTTACCCGAATCCTAACCCTAAACCGAACCCTAAACCGAACACTAACCCTAACCCTAACCCCGATCCCGAACCCTAACACTAACCCTAACCCTAACCCGAACACTAACCCGAACCCTAACCCGAACCCCAACCCTAACCCTAACCCGAACCCAAACCCTAACCCAAACCCGAAACCTAACCCGAATCCTAACCCTAACCCTGACCTGAACACTAACCCCTAACCCTAACCCGAACCCGAACCCTAACCCGAACCCTAACCCTAAACCTAACACGAAACCTAACCCTAACCCGAACCCGAAACCTAACCCTAACCCGAACCCTAACCCTAACCCGAACCCTAACCCCTAACCCTAACCCGAACCCTAAACCTAACTCGAACCCTAAGCCTAAATCTAACCCTAACCCTAACTTGAACCCTAACCCTAACCGTAAACCGAACCCTAACCCGAACCCTAACCCGAACCCTAACCAGAACCCTAACCCTAAAACTAACCCGAATCCTAACCCGAACCCTAACACTAAACCTAACCCTAAACCTATCCCGAACCCTAACCCTGACCCTAACCGGAACCCTAACCCTAACCCTAACCCGAACCCGAACCCTAACCCTTTACCCGAATCCTAACCCTAAACCGAACCCTAACCCGAAGAGTAACCCTAACCCTAACCCCGAATCCGAACCCTAACACTAACCATAACCCTAACCCGAACACTAACCCGAACCCTAACACGAACCACAATCCTAACCCTAACCCGAACCTGAACCCTAACCCGAACCCGAACCCTAACCCTACCCCGAACCCGAACCCAAACCATAACCCTAACCCTAACCCGAACCCTAACCCTAACCCTAACCCTAACCCGAACCCGAACCCTAACACGAACCCTAATCCTAACCCGAACCCGAACCCTAACCCTAAAACGAACCCTAACCCTAACCCGAACCCTAACCCGAACCCTAACCCTAACTGTAACCCGACCCCGAACCCTAACCCGAAGCCTAACCCTAACCCTAATCCGAACCCTAACCCTAACCCTAACCCTAAACCTAACCCTAACCCGACCGGAACCCTAACCCTACACCGAAACCTAACCCTAACCCTAACCCTAACCCGAACCCTAACCCTAACCCTAACCCTAACCCGAACCTTAAACCAAACCCTAACCCTAACCCTAACCCGAACCCTAACCCTATCCCTAACCCTAACCCGAACACTAACCCTAACCCGAACCCTAACCCTACCCCTAACCCTCACCCGAACCCGAACCCTAACCGGAAAACTAACCCGAACCCTAACCCTATCCCTAACCCTAACCTGAACACTAACCCTAACCCGAACCCTAACCCTAACCCTAACCCTAACCCTAACCCTAACCCTAACCCTAACCTAACCCCTAACCCTAACCCCAACCCTAACCCTAACCCGAACCATAACCCGAACCCTAACCCGAACCCTAAACCGAAACCTAACCCGAACCCTAAACCGAACCCTAACCCGAATCCTAACCCTAACCCTAACCCGAAACCTAACACGAACCCTAACCCTAACCCTAACACGAATCCTAACCCTAACCCTAACCCAAACCCTAACCCGAACCCTAACCCTAACCCTAACCCTAACCCTAACCCTAACCCTAACCCGAACCCTAAACCGAACCCGAACCCTAAACCTACCCCGAACCCGAACCCAAACCATCAGCATAACCCTAACCCGAACCCTAACCCTAACCCTAATCCTAACCCTAACTCGAACCCTAACCCTAACCCTAACTTTAAACCTAACCCGAACCCAAACCCTAAACCTAACCCTAACACTAACCCTAACCCCTAAACCTAACCCGAAACCTAACCCTAACTCGAACCCTAACCCTAACCCTAACCTGAACCCTAAACCTAAACCTAACCCGAACCCTAAACCGAACCCTAACCCTAACCCTAACCATAACCCTAACCCGAACCCTAACCCTAACCCTAACCGGACCCCTAACCCTGACGCTAACCCGAACCCGAAAACTAACCCCTTACCCGAATCCTAACCCTAAACCGAACCCTAACCCGAACTCGTACCCTAACCCGAACTCGAACCCTAACCCGAACCCTAACCCTAAACCGAACCCGAAACCTACCCCTAAACCTAACCCTAACCCTAACCCTAAACCTAACCCTAACCCTAACCCGTACCTTAACCCGAACCCTAACCCAAACCCTAACCCGAACCCGAACCCTAACCCGAACCCGAACCCTAACCCGAACCCTTACCCTAACCCTAACCCGAACCCTAACTCGAACCCTAACCCTAAACCTAACCCGAACCCTAACCCTAACCCTAACCCAAAACCTAACCCGAACCTAAACCCTAAACCTAAACCTAACCCTAAACCGAACCCGAACCCTAACCCTAACCCTAACCCGAACCCTAACCCTAACCCTAACCCGAACCCTAATCCCTAACCCGAAACCGAACCCGTACCCTAATCCTAACCCGAACCCTAACCGTAACCCGAACCCTAACCCGAACCCTAACCCGAACCCTACGCTAAACCTAACCCTAACCCTTACCCTAACACTAACCCTAACCCGAACCCTAACCCGAACCCTAACCCTAACCCTAACCCTAACCCGAACCCTAACCCGAACCCTAACCCTAAACCTAACCCGAACCCGAACCCTAAACCGAAACATAAACCTAACCCTAACCCGAACCCTAACGCTAAACCGAACACGAACCCTAACCCTAACCCGAACCCTAACACAAACCCTAACCCGAACCCTAACCCGAACCCTAACCCGAACCCTAACCCTAACCCTAACCCGAAACCTAACCTGAACCCTAACCCTAACCCTAACCCGAAACCGAACCTTAACCCTAAACCTAACCCTAACCCTAACCCGAACCCTAACCCTAACCCTAACCCTAACCCGAACCCAAACCCTAACCCTAAACCGAACCCTAACACCTAACCCTAACCCGAACACGAACCCTAACCCGAACCCGAACCGTAACCCTAACAACCCGAATTCTAACCCTAACCCGAAACCGAGCCCGAACACTAACCCTAACCCTAACCCGAACCCTAACCCTAACCTGAACCCTAACCCTAACCCGAACCCTAACCCTACCCCTAACCCTCACCCGAACCCGAACCCTAACCGGAAAACTAACCCGAACCCTAACCCTAACCCTAACCCTAACCCTAACCCTAACACTAACCCCTAACCCTAACCCCAACCCTAACCCTAACCCGAACCATAACCCTAACCCTAACCCGAACCCTAACCCTAAACCGAACCCGAACCCTAACCCGAACCCGAACCCTAACCCGAACCCTAACCCGAACCCTATCCCGAACCCTAACCCGAACCCTAACCCTAACCCTAAGCCGAACCCTAACCCGAAACCTAACCCTAACCCTAACCCAAAAACTAACCCTAAACCTAACCCTAACCCTAACCCGAACCCTAACTCTAACCCTAACCCTAACCCTAACCCGAACCCTAACCCTAACCCTAACCCGAACCCGAACCCTAACCTTAAACCTAACTCGAACCCTAACCCGAACCCTAACACGAACCCTAACCCCTAACCCGAACCCGAAACCGTACCCTAATCCTAACCGGAACCCTAACCCTAACCGTAACCCTAACCCGAACCCTAACCCTAACCCTAACTCTAACCCTAAACCTAACCCTATCCCGAACCCTAACCCGAACACTAACCCGAACCCTAACTCTAAACCAAACCCTAACCCTAACCCTAACCCTAACCCGAACCCTAACCCGAACCCTAACCCTAACCCTAACCCTAACCCGAACCCTAACCCGAACCCTAACACTAACCCTAACCCGAACCCAAACCCTAAACCGAAACCTAACCCTAACCCTAACCCGAAACCTAACCCTAAACCGAACCCGAACCCTAACCCTAACCCGAACCATAACCCAAACCCTAACCTGAACCCTAACCCGAACCCTAACCCGGCCCCTAACCCGAACCCTAACCCTAAACCTAACCCGAACCCTAACCCGAACCCTAACCCTAACCCTAACCCGAACACTAACCCTAAACCTAACCCTAACCCTAACCCGAAACCTAACCCTAACCCTAAACCTAACCCTAACCCGAACCCTAACCCTAACCTTAACCGAAACCTAACCCCTAACCCTATCCCGAACCCGAACCCTAAGCCGAACACGAACCCTAACCCTAACCCTAACCCGAACCCTAACCCGAACCCTAACCCTAAAACTAACCCGAACCCTAACACTAAACCTAACCCTAACCCTAACCCGAACCCTAACCCTGACCCTAACCGGAACCCTAACCCTAACCCTAACCCGAACCCGAACCCTAACCCCTTACCCGAATCCTAACCCTAAACCGAACCCTAAACCGAACACTAACCCTAACCCTAACCCCGATCCCAAACCCTAACACTAACCCTAACCCTAACCCGAACACTAACCCGAACTCTAACCCGAACCCCAACCCTAACCCTAACCCGAACCCAAACCCTAACCCTAACCCGAAACCTAACCCGAATCCTAACCCTAACCCTGACCTGAACACTAAACCCTAACCCTAACCCGAACCCGAACCCTAACCCGAACACTAACCCTAACCCTAACACGAAACCTAACCCTAACCCGAACCCGAAACCTAAACCTAACCCGAACCCTAACCCTAACCCGAACCCTAACCCCTAACCCTAACCCGAACCCTAAACCTAACTCGAACCCTAACCCTAAATCTAACCCTAACCCTAACTTGAACCCTAACCCTAACCGTAACCCGAAACCTAACCCGAACCCTAACCCGAACCCTAACCAGAACCCTAACCCTAAAACTAACCCGAACCCTAACCCGAACCCTAACACTAAACCTAACCCTAACCCTAACCCGAACCCTAACCCTGACCCTAACCGGAACCCGAACCCTAACCCTAACCCGAACCCGAACCCTAACCCTTTACCCGAATCCTAACCCTAAACTGAACCCTAACCCGAAGAGTAACCCTAACCCTAACCCCGAATCCGAACCCTAACACTAACCCTAACCCTAACCCGAACACTAACCCGAACCCTAACCCGAACCACAATCCTAACCCTAACCCGAACCTGAACCCTAACCCGAACCCGAACCCTAACCCTACCCCGAACCCGAACCCAAACCATAAACCTAACCCTAACCCGAACCCTAACCCTAACCCTAACCCTAACCCTAACCCGAACCCGAACCCTAACCCGAACCCTAATCCTAACCCGAACCCGAACACTAACCCTAACACGAACCCTAACCCTAACCCGAACCCTAACCCTAACCCTAACCCTAACCCTAACCCGAACCCGAACCCTAACCCGAACCCTAATCCTAACCCGAACCCGAACACTAACCCTAACACGAACCCTAACCCTAACCCGAACCCTAACCCGAAACCTAACCCTAAATGTAACCCGACCCCGAACCCTAACCCGAAGCCTAACCCTAACCCTAATCCGAACCCTAACCCTAACCCTAACCATAAACCTAACCCTAACCCGAACCCGAACCCTAACCCTAACCCGAAACCTAACCCTAACCCTAACCCTAACCCGAACCCTAACCCTAACCCTAACCCTAACCCGAACCTTAAACCGAACCCTAACCCTAACCCTAACCCTAACCCGAACCCTAACCCTATCCCTAACCCTAACCCGAACACTAACCCTAACCCGAACCCTAACCCTAACCCTAACCCTAACCCTAACCCTAACCCTAACACTAACCCCTAACCCTAACCCGAACCCTAAACCTAACCCTAAACGGAACCCGAAACCTAACCCCTAACCCTAACCCGAACCCGAACCCTAAACCTAACCCTAACCCTAACCCTAACCCTAACCCGAACCCGAAACCTAACCCTAACCCTAACCCGAACCCGACCCCTAACCCTAACTATAACCCTAAACCTAACCCTAACCCGAACCCTAACCCTAAAACTAACCCGAACCCTAACACTAAACCTAACCCTAACCCTAACCCGAACCCTAACCCTGACCCTAACCGGAACCCTAACCCTAACCCTAACCCGAACCCGAACCCTAACCCCTTACCCGAATCCTAACCCTAAACCGAACCCTAAACCGAACACTAACCCTAACCCTAACCCCGATCCCAAACCCTAACACTAACCCTAACCCTAACCCGAACACTAACCCGAACTCTAACCCGAACCCCAACCCTAACCCTAACCCGAACCCAAACCCTAACCCTAACCCGAAACCTAACCCGAATCCTAACCCTAACCCTGACCTGAACACTAAACCCTAACCCTAACCCGAACCCGAACCCTAACCCGAACACTAACCCTAACCCTAACACGAAACCTAACCCTAACCCGAATCCGAAACCTAAACCTAACCCGAACCCTAACCCTAACCCGAACCCTAACCCCTAACCCTAACCCGAACCCTAAACCTAACTCGAACCCTAACCCTAAATCTAACCCTAACCCTAACTTGAACCCTAACCCTAACCGTAACCCGAAACCTAACCCGAACCCTAACCCGAACCCTAACCAGAACCCTAACCCTAAAACTAACCCGAACCCTAACCCGAACCCTAACACTAAACCTAACGCTAACCCTAACCCGAACCCTAACCCTGACCCTAACCGGAACCCGAACCCTAACCCTAACCCGAACCCTAACCCTTTACCCGAATCCTAACCCTAAACCGAACCCTAACCCGAAGAGTAACCCTAACCCTAACCCCGAATCCGAACCCTAACACTAACCCTAACCCTAACCCGAACACTAACCCGAACCCTAACCCGAACCACAATCCTAACCCTAACCCGAACCTGAACCCTAACCCGAACCCGAACCCTAACCCTACCCCGAACCCGAACCCAAACCATAACCCTAACCCTAACCCGAACCCTAACCCTAACCCTAACCCTAACCCGAACCCGAACCCTAACCCGAACCCTAATCCTAACCCGAACCCGAACACTAACCCTAACACGAACCCTAACCCTAACCCGAACCCTAACCCGAAACCTAACCCAAATGTAACCCGACCCCGAACCCTAACCCGAAGCCTAACCCTAACCCTAATCCGAACCCTAACCCTAACCCTAACCATAAACCTAACCCTAACCCGAACCCGAACCCTAACCCTAACCCGAAACCTAACCCTAACCCTAACCCTAACCCGAACCCTAACCCTAACCCTAACCCTAACCCGAACCTTAAACCGAACCCTAACCCTAACCCTAACCCTAACCCGAACCCTAACCCTATCCCTAACCCTAACCCGAACACTAACCCTAACCCGAACCCTAACCCTAACCCTAACCCTAACCCTAACCCTAACACTAACCCCTAACCCTAACCCGAACCCTAAACCTAACCCTAAACGGAACCCGAAACCTAACCCCTAACCCTAACCCGAACCCGAACCCTAAACCTAACCCTAACCCTAACCCTAACCCTAACCCGAACCCGAAACCTAACCCTAACCCTAACCCGAACCCGACCCCTAACCCTAACTATAACCCTAAACCTAACCCTAAACCGAACCCTAACCCTAACCTGAACCCTAACCCGAACCCTAACCCGAACCCTAACCCTAACCCTAACACGAACCCTAACCCTAACCCGAAACCTAACCCTAACACTAAACCTAACCCTAACCCAAACCCGAACCCGAACCCGAACCTTAACCCGAACCCTAACCCAAAGCCTAACCCGAACCCTAAGCCAAATCTATCCCTAACCCTAACCCGAACCCTAACCCTAACCCGAACCCGAACCATAACCCGAACCCTAACCCTAACCCTAAACCTAACCCTAACCCGATTCCTAACCCTAACCCTAACCCGAACCCTAAACCTAACCGTAACCCGAACCCGAACCCTAACCCGAACCTAACCCTAACCCTAATCCGAACCCTAACCCTAACCCTAACCCTAACCCTAACCCTAACCCGAATCCTAACCCTAACCCTAACCCGAAACCGAAACCTAACCCTAACCCGAAACCTAACCCTAACCCGAACCCTAACCCCTAACCCTAACCCGAACCCTAAACCTAACTCGAACCCTAACCCTAAATCTAACCCTAACCCTAACTTGAACCCTAACCCTAACCGTAACCCGAACCCTAACCCGAACCCTAACCCGAACCCTAACCAGATCCCTAACCCTAAAACTAACCCGAACCCTAACCCGAACCCGAAACCTAACCCGAACCCAACCCTAACCCGAACCCTAACCCTAACCCTAACCCTAACCCTAACCCTAACCCTAACCGGAACTCTAAACCTAACCCTAACTCTAACCCTAAACCTAACCCTAACCCGAACCCTAAACCTAACCCGAACCCGAACCCGAACCGTAAACCGAAACCTAACCCTAACCCTAACCCGAACCCTAACCCGAACCCTAACCCTAAACCTAACCCGAACCCGAACCCTAAACCGAAACATAACCCTAACCCTAACCCGAACCCTAACGCTAAACCGAACACGAACCCTAACCCTAACCCGAACCCTAACCCAAACCCTAACCCGAACCCTAACCCGAACCCTAACCCGAACCCTAACCCTAACCCTAACCCGAAACCTAACCTGAACCCTAACCCTAACCCTAACCCGAAACCGAACCTTAACCCTAAACCTAACCCTAACCCTAACCCGAACCCTAACCCTAACCCTAACCCTAACCCGAACCCAAACCCTAACCCTAAACCGAACCCTAACACCTAACCCTAACCCGAACACGAACCCTAACCCGAACCCGAACCGTAACCCTAACAACCCGAATTCTAACCCTAACCCGAAACCGAGCCCGAACACTAACCCTAACCCTAACCCGAACCCTAACCCTAACCTGAACCCTAACCCTAACCCGAACCCTAACCCTACCCCTAACCCTCACCCGAACCCGAACCCTAACCGGAAAACTAACCCGAACCCTAACCCTAACCCTAACCTTAACCCTAACACTAACCCCTAACCCTAAACCCAACCCTAACCCTAACCCGAACCATAACCCTAACCCTAACCCGAACCCTAACCCTAAACCGAACCCGAACCTTAACCCGAACCCGAACCCTAACCCGAACCCTAATCCGAACCCTATCCCGAACCCTAACCCGAACCCTAACCCTAACCCTAAGCCGAACTCTAACCCGAAACCTAACCCTAACCCTAACCCAAAAACTAACCCTAAACCTAACCCTAACCCTAACCCGAACCCTAACTCTAACCCTAACCCTAACCCTAACCCGAACCCTAACCCTAACCCTAACCCGAACCCGAACCCTAACCTTAAACCTAACCCGAACCCTAACCCGAACCCTAACACGAACCCTAACCCCTAACCCGAACCCGAAACCGTACCCTAATCCTAACCGGAACCCTAACCCTAACCGTAACCCTAACCCGAACCCTAACCCTAACCCTAACTCTAACCCTAAACCTAACCCTATCCCGAACCCTAACCCGAACACTAACCCGAACCCTAACTCTAAACCAAACCCTAACCCTAACCCTAACCTAACCCTAACCCGAACCCTAACCCGAACCCTAACCCTAACCCTAACCCTAACCCGAACCCTAACCCGAACCCTAACACTAACCCTAACCCGAACCCAAACCCTAAACCGAAACATAACCCTAACCCTAACCCGAAACCTAACCCTAAACCGAACCCGAACCCTAACCCTAACCCGAACCATAACCCAAACCCTAACCTGAACCCTAACCCGAACCCTAACCCGGCCCCTAACCCGAACCCTAACCCTAAACCTAACCCGAACCCTAACCCGAACCCTAACCCTAACCCTAACCCGAACACTAACCCTAAACCTAACCCTAACCCTAACCCGAAACCTAACCCTAACCCTAAACCTAACCCTAACCCGAACCCTAACCCTAACCTTAACCGAAACCTAACCCCTAACCCTATCCCGAACCCGAACCCTAAGCCGAACACGAACCCTAACCCTAACCCTAACCCGAACCCTAACCCGAACCCTAACCCTAAAACTAACCCGAACCCTAACACTAAACCTAACCCTAACCCTAACCCGAACCCTAACCCTGACCCTAACCGGAACCCTAACCCTAACCCTAACCCGAACCTGAACCCTAACCCCTTACCCGAATCCTAACCCTAAACCGAACCCTAAACCGAACACTAACCCTAACCCTAACCCCGATCCCAAACCCTAACACTAACCCTAACCCTAACCCGAACACTAACCCGAACTCTAACCCGAACCACAACCCTAACCCTAACCCGAACCCAAACGCTAACCCTAACCCGAAACCTAACCCGAATCCTAACCCTAACCCTGACCTGAACACTAAACCCTAACCCTAACCCGAACCCGAACCCTAACCCGAACACTAACCCTAACCCTAACACGAAACCTAACCCTAACCCGAACCCGAAACCTAAACCTAACCCGAACCCTAACCCTAACCCGAACCCTAACCCCTAACCCTAACCCGAACCCTAAACCTAACTCGAACCCTAACCCTAAATCTAACCCTAACCCTAACTTGAACCCTAACCCTAACCGTAACCCGAAACCTAACCCGAACCCTAACCCGAACCCTAACCAGAACCCTAACCCTAAAACTAACCCGAACCCTAACCCGAACCCTAACACTAAACCTAACCCTAACCCTAACCCGAACCCTAACCCTGACCCTAACCGGAACCCGAACCCTAACCCTAACCCGAACCCGAACCCTAACCCTTTACCCGAATCCTAACCCTAAACCGAACCCTAACCCGAAGAGTAACCCTAACCCTAACCCCGAATCCGAACCCTAACACTAACCCTAACCCTAACCCGAACCACAATCCTAACCCTAACCCGAACCTGAACCCTAACCCGAACCCGAACCCTAACCCTACCCCGAACCCGAACCCAAACCATAACCCTAACCCTAACCCGAACACTAACCCTAACCCTAACCCTAACCCTAACCCGAACCCGAACCCTAACCCGAACCCTAATCCTAACCCGAACCCGAACACTAACCCTAACACGAACCCTAACCCTAACCCGAACCCTAACCCGAAACCTAACCCTAAATGTAACCCGACCCCGAACCCTAACCCGAAGCCTAACCCTAACCCTAATCCGAACCCTAACCCTAACCCTAACCATAAACCTAACCCTAAACCGAACCCGAACCCTAACCCTAACCCGAAACCTAACCCTAACCCTAACCCTAACCCGAACCCTAACCCTAACCCTAACCCTAACCCGAACCTTAAACCGAACCCTAACCCTAACCCTAACCCTAACCCGAACCCTAACCCTATCCCTAACCCTAACCCGAACACTAACCCTAACCCGAACCCTAACCCTAACCCTAACCCTAAACCTAACCCTAACACTAACCCCTAACCCTAACCCGAACCCTAAACCTAACCCTAAACGGAACCCGAAACCTAACCCCTAACCCTAACCCGAACCCGAACCCTAAACCTAACCCTAACCCTAACCCTAACCCTAACCCTAAACCGAACCCGAAACCTAACCCTAACCCTAACCCGAACCCGACCCCTATCCCTAACTATAACCCTAAACCTAACCCTAAACCGAACCCTAACCCTAACCTGAACCCTAACCCGAACCCTAACCCGAACCCTAACCCTAACCCTAACACGAACCCTAACCCTAACCCGAAACCTAACACTAACACTAAACCTAACCCTAACCCAAACCCGAACCCGAACCCGAACCCTAACCCGAACCCTAACCCAAAGCCTAACCCGAACCCTAACCCCAAATCTATCCCTAACCCTAACCCGAACCCTAACCCTAACCCGAACCCGAACCATAACCCGAACCCTAACCCTAACCCTAAACCTAACCCTAACCCGATTCCTAACCCTAACCCTAACCCGAACCCTAAACCTAACCGTAACCCGAACCCGAACCCTAACCCGAAATTAACCCTAACCCTAATCCGAACCCTAACCCTAACCCTAACCCTAACCCTAACCCTAACCCGAATCCTAACCCTAACCCTAACCCGAAACCGAAACCTAACCCTAACCCGAAACCTAACCCTAACCCGAACCCTAACCCCTAACCCTAACCCGAACCCTAAACCTAACTCGAACCCTAACCCTAAATCTAACCCTAACCCTAACTTGAACCCTAACCCTAACCGTAACCCGAACCCTAACCCGAACCCTAACCCGAACCCTAACCAGATCCCTAACCCTAAAACTAACCCGAACCCTAACCCGAACCCGAAACCTAACCCGAACCCAACCCTAACCCGAACCCTAACCCTAACCCTAACCCTAACCCTAACCCTAACCCTAACCGGAACTCTAAACCTAACCCTAACTCTAACCCTAAACCTAACCCTAACCCGAACCCTAAACCTAACCCGAACCCGAACCCGAACCGTAAACCGAAACCTAACCCTAACCCTAACCCGAACCCTAACCCTAACCCGAACCCGAACCATAAACCTAACCCGAAACCAACCCGAACCCTAACCCGAACCCTAACCCGAACACTAACCCTAACCGTAACCCTAACCCGAACCCTAACCCTAAACCTAACCCTAACCCTAACCCTAACCCGAACCCTAACCCTAACCCGAAACCGAACCCTAACCCGAACCCGAACCCTTACCCGAAACCTAACCCTAACCCTAACCCGAACCCTAACCCTAACCTGAAACCTAACCCGAACCCTATCCCGAACCCTAACCCTAACCCTAAACCGAACCCTAATCCGAACCCTAACCCTAACCCTAACCCGAACCCTAACCCTAACCCTAACCCAAACCCTAAGCCGAACCCTAAACCTAACCCTAAACCTAACCCTAAACCGAACCCTAACCCTAACCCTAAACCTAACCCAAACCCGAACCCTAACCCGAACCCGAACCCTAACCCGAACCCGATCCCTAACCCAAACCCGAACCCGAACCCGAACCCTAACCCTAAACCGAACCCTAACCTTAACCCTAACCCTAACCCTAACACGAAACCTAAGCCTAAACCTAACTCTAACCCAAACCTAAACCTAACCCGAACCCTAACCCTAACACTAACCCGAACCCTAACCCGAACCCAAACCCGAACCCTAACACTAACCCTAACACTAACCCTAACCCGAACACTAACCCTAACCCGAACCCTAACCCTAACCCTAACCCTAACCCGAACCTTAACCCGAAACCTAACCCGAACCCTAACCCTAACCCTAACCTGACCCCTAACCCGAACCCTAACACGAACCCTAACCCTAAACCTAACCCTAAACCGAACCCTAACCCGAACCTTAACCCTAACCCGAACCCTAACCCTAACCCTAAACCGAACCCTAACCCTAACCCTCACTCTAACCCTAAACCAAACCCTAACCCGAATCCTAAACCTAACCCTAACCCGAACCCTAACCCGAAGCCTAAACCTAACCCTAACCCTAACCCGAACCCTAACCCTAAACCTAACCCAAACCCCAACCCTAACCCGAACCCGAACCCTAACCCTAACCCGAACCCTAACCCTAACCCAAACCCTAACCCTAACCCTAACCCTAACACTAACCCGAACCCTAACCCGAACCCTAACCCTAACCCTAACCCGAACCCTAACGCTAACCCTAACCCGACCCCTAACCTGAAACCTAACACGAACCCTAACCCTAACGCTAACCCTAACCCTAACCCGAACCCTAACCCTAACCCTAACCCGAACACTAACCCTAAACCGAAACCTAACCCTAACCCTAACCCGAACCCTAACGCTAACCCGAACCTGAACCCTAACCCTAACCCGAAACCTAACCCGAACCCAACCCAAAACCGAACCCTAACCCTAACCCGAACCCTAACCATAAACCGAAACCTAACCCGAAACCTAAACCTAACCCGAACCCTAACCCTGAACCTAACCCGATCCCTAACCCTAACCCTAACCCGAACCCTAACTGTAACCCGAACCCTAACCCTAAACCTAAACCTAAACCTAACCCGAACACTAACCCTAACCCTAACCAGAACCCTAACCCGAACCCAAATCATAACCCTAACCTGAACACTAACCCCTAACCCTAACGCGAACCCGAACCCTTATCCGAACCCGGACCCTAAACCTAACCCTAACCTTAACCCTAACCTCTAACCCTAACCCGAACCCTAACCCTAACCCTAACCCTAACCCTAACCCTAACCCTAAACCGAACCCTAACCCTTAACCTAACCCTAAACCTAACCCTTACCCTAACCCGAAACCTAACCCTAACCCTAACCCGAACCCTAACCCGAACCCTAACCCGAACCCTAACCCTAACCCTAACCCTAACCCGAACCCTAACCCTAACCCGAACCCTAACCCTAACCCTAACCCGAACCCTAACCCGAACCCTAACCCGAACCCTAACACTAACCCTAACCTGACCCCTAACCCGAACCCTAACACGAACCCTAACCCTAAACCTAACCCTAACCCGAACCCTAACCCTAACCCTAACCCGAACCCTAACCCTAACCCGAAACCTAACCCTAACCCTAACCCGAACCCGAACCCTAAACCTAACCCGAAACCTAACCCGAACCCAACCCTAACCCGAACCCTAACCCTAACACTAACCCTAAGCCTAACCCTAACCG
>JAVLSZ010000047.1:2310000-2322500 GCA_032313775.1 Urocyon cinereoargenteus | reverse complement strand
CGAACCCTAACCCGAACCCTAACCCGAACCCTAAACCGAAACCTAACCCGAACCCTAAACCGAACCCTAACCCGAATCCTAACCCTAACCCTCACCCGAAACCTAACACGAACCCTAACCCTAACCCTAACACGAATCCTAACCCTAAACCTAACCCAAACCCTAACCCGAACCCTAACCCTAACCCTAACCCTAACCCGAACCCTATACCGAACCCGAACCCTAAACCTACCCCGAACCCGAACCCAAACCATCAGCATAACCCTAACCCGAACCCTAACCCTAACCCTAATCCTAACCCTAACTCGAAACCTAACCCTAACCCTAACTTTAACCCTAACCCGAACCCAAACCCTAAACCTAACCCTAACACTAACCCTAACCCCTAACCCTAACCCGAACCCTAACCCTAACTCGAACCCTACCCCTAACCCTAACCCGAACCCTAAACCTAAACCTAACCCGAACCCTAAACCGAACCCTAACCCTAAACCTAACCATAACCCTAACCCGAACCCTAACCCTAACCCTAACCGGAACCCTAACCCTGACGCTAACCCGAACCCGAAACCTACCCCTTACCCGAATCCTAACCCTAAACCGAACCCTAACCCGAACTCGTACCCTAACCCGAACTCGAACCCTAACCCGAACCCTAACCCTAAACCGAACCCGAAACCTACCCCTAAACCTAACCCTAACCCTAAACCTAACCCTAACCCTAACCCGTACCTTAACCCGAACCCTAACCCAAACCCTAACCCGAACCTGAACCCTAACCCGAACCCGAAACCTAACCCGAACCCTTACCCTAACCCTAACCCGAACCCTAACTCGAAAGCTAACCCTAAACCTAACCCGAACCCTAACCCTAACCCTAACCCAAAACCTAACCCGAACCTAAACCCTAAACCTAACCCAAACCCTAACCCAAAAACTAACCCTAAACCTAACCCTAACCCTAACCCGAACCCTAACTCTAACCCTAACCCTAACCCTAACTCGAACCCTAACCCTAACCCTAACCCGAACCCGAACCCTAAACTTAAACCTAACCCGAACCCTAACCCTAACCCTAACACAAACCCTAACCCCTAACCCGAACCCGAAACCGTACCCTAATCCTAACCGGAACCCTAACCCTAACCGTAACCCTAACCCGAACCCTAACCCTAACCCTAACTCTAACACTAAACCTAACCCTATCCCGAACCCTAACCCGAACCCTAACCCGAACCCTAACTCTAAACCAAACCCTAACCCTAACCCTAACCCTAACCCTAACCCGAACCCTAACCCGAACCCTAACCCTAACCCTAACCCTAACCCTAACCCTAACCCGAAACCTAACCCTAACCCTAACCCGAACACTAACCCTAACCCGAACCCGAACCCTAACCCCAAACCTAACCCTAATCCGAACCCTAACCCTAACCCTAACCCGAAACCTAAACCTAACCCGAACCCTAACCCTAAACCTAACCCGAACCCTAACCCTAAACCTAACCCGAACCCGAAACCTAACCGTAAACCGAACCCTAACCCTAACCCTAACCCTAACCCTAACCCGAACCCTAACCCTAACCCTAACCCGACCCCTTACCTGAACCCTAACACGAACCCTAACCCTAACCCTAACCCGAACCCGAACCCTAACCCTAACCCGAACCCTAACCCTAACCCGAACCCTAACCCTAACCTGAACCCGAAACCTAACCCTAACCCTAACCAGAACCCTAACTCGAACCCGAACCCTAACCCTAACCCGAAACCTAAACCTAACCCGAAAACTAACCCTAAACCTAACACGAACCCTAACCCTAACCCGAACCCGAACCCTAACCGTAACCGAACCCTAACCCTAACCCTAACCCTAACCCTAACCCGAAACCTAACCCTAACCCTAAACCGAACCCTAACCCGAAACCTAACCCTAACCCTAACATGAACACTAACCCCTAACCCTAACCCGAACCCGAACCCTAACCCGAACCCGAACCCTAACCAGAACCCGAACCCTAACCCAAACCCGAACCCGAACCCGAAACCTAAACCTAACCCTAACCTGAACCCTAACCCTAACCCTAACCCTAACCCTAACCTGAACCCTAACCCTAACCCTCCCTCTAACCCTAAACCTAACCCGAACCCTAAGCCTAACCCGAACCCTAACCCGAACCCTAACCCGAACCCTAAACCGAAACCTAACCCGAACCCTAAACCGAACCCTAACCCGAATCCTAACCCTAAACCTAACCCGAAACCTAACACGAACACTAACCCTAACCCTAACACGAATCCTAACCCTAACCCTAACCCAAACCCTAACCCGAACCCTAAACCTAACCCTAACCCTAACCCGAACCCTATACCGAACCCGAACCCTAAACCTACCCCGAACCCGAACCCAAACCATCAGCATAACCCTAACCCGAACCCTAACCCTAACCCTAATCCTAACCCTAACTCGAACCCTAACCCTAACCCTAACTTTAACCCTAACCCGAACCCAAACCCTAAACCTAACCCTAACACTAACCCTAACCCCTAACCCTAACCCGAACCCTAACCCTAACTCGAACCCTACCCCTAACCCTAGCCCGAACCCTAAACCCAAACCTAACCCGAACCCTAAACCGAACCCTAACCCTAACCCTAACCATAACCCTAACCCGAACCCTAACCCGAACCCTAAACGTAACCCTAACCCTGACGCTAACCCGAACCCGAAACCTAACCCCTTACCCGAATCCTAACCCTAAACCGAACCCTAACCCGAACTCGTACCCTAACGCGAACTCGAACCCTAACCCGAACCCTAACCCTAAACCGAACCCGAAACCTACCCCTAAACCTAACCCTAAGCCTAACCCTAAAGCTAACCCTAACCCTAACCCGTACCTTAACCCGAACCCTAACCCAAACCCTAACCCGAACCTGAACCCTAACCCGAACCCGAAACCTAACCCGAACCCTTACCCTAACCCTAACCCGAATCCTAACTCGAAAGCTAACCCTAAACCTAACCCGAACCCTAACCCTAACCCTAACCCAAAACCTAACCCGAACCTAAACCCTAAACCTAACCCAAACCCTAACCCAAAAACTAACCCTAAACCTAACCCTAACCCTAACCCGAACCCTAACTCTAACCCTAACCCTAACCCTAACTCGAACCCTAACCCTAACCCTAACCCGAACCCGAACCCTAAACTTAAACCTAACCCGAACCCTAACCCTAACCCTAACACGAACCCTAACCCCTAACCCGAACCCGAAACCGTACCCTAATCCTAACCGGAACCCTAACCCTAACCGTAACCCTAACCCGAACCCTAACCCTAACCCTAACTCTAACCCTAAACCTAACCCTATCCCGAAACCTAACCCGAACCCTAACCCGAACCCTAACTCTAAACCAAACCCTAACCCTAACCCTAACCCTAACCCTAACCCGAACCCTAACCCGAACCCTAACCCTAACCCTAACCCGAACCCTAACCCGAACCCTAACACTAACCCTAACCCGAACCCAAACCCTAAACCGAAACCTAACCCTAACCCTAACCCGAAACCTAACCCTAAACCGAACCCGAACCCTAACCCTAACCCGAACCATAACCCAAACACTAACCCGAACCCTAACCCGAACCCTAACCCAAACCCTAACCCGAACCCTAACCCTAACCCTAAGCCGAACACTAACCCTAAACCTAACCCTAACCCTAACCCGAAACCTAACCCTAACCCTAAACCTAACCCTAACCCGAACCCTAACCCTAACCTTAACCGAAACCTAACCCCTAACCCTATCCCGAACCCGAACCCTAAGCCGAACACGAACCCTAACCCTAACCCTAACCCGAACCCTAACCCGAACCCTAACCCTAAAACTAACCCGAACCCTAACACTAAACCGAACCCTAACCCTAACCCGAACCCTAACCCTGACCCTAACCGGAACTCTAACCCTAACCCTAACCCGAACCCGAACCCTAACCCCTTACCCGAATCCTAACCCTAAACCGAACCCTAAACCGAACACTAACCCTAACCCTAACCCCGATCCCGAACCCTAACACTAACCCTAACCCTAACCCGAACACTAACACGAACCCTAACCCGAACCCCAACCCTAACCCTAACCCGAAACCAAACCCTAACCATAACCCGAAACCTAACCCGAATCCTAACCCTAACCCTGACCTGAACACTAACCCCTAACCCTAACCCGAACACGAAGCCTAACCCGAACCCTAACCCTAAACCTAACACGAAACCTAACCCTAACCCGAACACGAAACCTAACCCTAACCCGAACCCTAACCCTAACCCGAACCCTAACCCCTTACCCTAACCCGAACCCTAAACCTAACTCGAACCCTAAGCCTAAATCTAACCCTAACACTAACTTGAACCCTAACCCTAACCGTAACCCGAACCCTAAACCGAACCCTAAACCGAACCCTAACCAGAACCCTAACCCTAAAACTAACCCGAACCCTAACCCGAACCCTAACACTAAACCTAACCCTAACCCTAACCCGAACCCTAACCCTGACCCTAACCGGAACCCTAACCCTAACCCTAACCCGAACCCGAACCCTAACCCTTTACCCGAATCCTAACCCTAAACCGAACCCTAACCCGAAGAGTAACCCTAACCCTAACCCCGAATCCGAACCCTAACACTAACCCTAACCCTAACCCGAACACTAACCCGAAACCTAACCCGAACCACAATCCTAACCCTAACCCGAACCTGAACCCTAACCCAAACCCTAACCCTACCCCGAACCCGAACCCAAACCATAACCCTAACCCTAACCCGAACCCTAACCCTAACCCTAACCCTAACCCGAACCCGAACCCTAACCCGAACCCTAATCCTAACCCGAACCCGAACCCTAACCCTAACACGAACCCTAACCCTAACCCGAACCCTAACCCTAACTGTAACCCGACCCCGAACCCTAACCCGAAGCCTAACCCTAACCCTAATCCGAACCCTAACCCTAACCCTAACCCTAAACCTAACCCTAACCCGAACCGGAACCCTAACCCTAACCCGAAACCTAACCCTAACCCTAACCCTAACCCGAACCCTAACCCTAACCCTAACCCTAACCCGAACCTTAAACCAAACCCTAACCCTAACCCTAACCCGAACCCTAACCCTATCCCTAACCCTAACCCGAACACTAACCCTAACCCGAACCCTAACCCTAACCCTAACCCTAACCCTAACCCTAACCCTAACACTAACCCCTAACCCTAACCCGAACCCTAACCCTAACCCTAAACGGAACCCGAAACCTAACCCCTAACCCTAACCCGAACCCGAACCCTAAACCTAACCCTAACCCTAACCCTAACCCTAACCCGAACCCGAACCCTAACCCTAACCCTAACCCGAACTCGAAACCTAACCCTAACTATAACCCTAACGCTAACCCTAAACCGACCCCTAACCCTAACCTGAACCCTAACCCGAACCCTAAACCGAACCCTAACCCTAACCCTAACCCGAACCCTAACCCTAACCCGAAACCTAACACTAACACTAAAACTAACCCTAACCCAAACCCGAACCCGAACCCGAACCCGAACCCTAACCCGAACCCTAACCCAAACCCTAACCCGAACCCTAACCCCAACTCTATCCCTAACCCTAACCCGAACCCTAACCCTAACCCGAACCCGAACCCTAACCCGAACCCTAACCCTAACCCTAAACCTAACCCTAACCCGAAACCTAACCCTAACCCTAACCCGAACCCTAAACCTAACCGTAACCCGAACCCGAACCCTAACCCGAACCTAACCCTAACCCTAATCCGAACCCTAACCCTAACCCTAACCCTAACCCTAACCCTAACCCTAACCCGAATCCTAACCCTAACCCTAACCCGAAACCGTAACCAAACCCTAACCCGAAACCTAACCCTAACCCGAACCCTAACCCCTAACCCTAACCCGAACCCTAAACCTAACTCGAACCCTAACCCTAAATCTAACCCTAACCCTAACTTGAACCCTAACCCTAACCGTAACCCGAACCCTAACCCGAACCCTAACCCGAACCCTAACCAGAACCCTAACCCTAAAACTAACCCGAACCCTAACCCGGACCCTAACACTAAACCTAACCCTAACCCTAACCCGAACCCTAACCCTGACCCTAACCGGAACCCTAACCCTAAACCTAACCCGAACCCGAACCCTAACCCTTACCAGAATCCTAACCCTAAACCGAACCCTAACCCTGACCCTAACCGGAACACTAACCCTAACCCTAACCCGAACACTAACCCGAACCCTAACCCGAACCACAATCCTAACCCTAACCCGAACCTGAACCCTAACCCGAACCCTAACCCTAACCCTAACCCTAACCCGAACCCTAACCCTAACCCTAACCCTAACCCGAACCTTAAACCGAACCCTAACCCTAACCCTAACCCGAACCCTAACCCTATCCCTAACCCTAACCCGAACACTAACCCTAACCCGAACCCTAACCCTAACCCTAACCCTAACCCTAACCCTAACACTAACCCCTAACCCTAACCCGAACCCTAACCCTAACCCTAAACGGAACCCGAAACCTAACCGCTAACCCTAACCCGAACCCGAACCCTAAACCTAAACCTAACCCTAACCCTAACCCTAACCCTAACCCGAACCCGAACCCTAACCCGAAACCTAACCCTAACCCTAAACCGAACCCGAACCCTAACCCGTACCCTAACCCTAACCCTAACCCGAACCCTAACCCTAACACGAACCCTAACCCGAACACTAACCCTAACCCGAACCCTAACGCTAACCCTAATTCGAACCCTAACCCTAACCCTAACCCTTACCCGAACCCGAACCCTAACCCTAACCCTAACCCGAACCCTAACCCTAACCCTAACACTAACCCTAACACTAACCCCTAACCCTAACCTGGACCCTAACCCTAAACCTAACCCTAACCTGAACCTTAACCCGAACCCTAACCCTAAACCTAACCCGAACCCTAACCCTAACCCTAATCCAAACCCGAACACTAACCCTAACCCGAAACCTAACCGTAACCCTAACCCTAACCCTAACCCGAAATCTAACCCTAACCCTAACCTAACCCTAATCCGAACCGTAAACCTAACCCTAACCCTAACCCGAACCATAACCCTAAACCTAACCCGAACCCTAACCCTAACCCTAACCTTAACCCTAACGCGAAACCTAACCCTAACCCTATACCTAAACCTAACCCTAACCCGAAAACTAACCCTAACCCGAAACCTAACCCTAACCCTAACCCTAACCCTAACACTAACCCCTAACCCTAACCCTAACCGTACCCCAAACCCTTACCGTAAAACTTAACCCCAACCCTAACCCTAAACCTAACCCTTAAACGAACCCTAACCCTAAACCTAACCCGAACCCTAATCCTAACCCTAACCCTAACCCGAACCCTAACACTAACCCTAACCCGAACCCTAACCCTAACCCTAATCCGAACCCTAACCCTAACCCTAACCCTATCCCTAACCCGAACCCGAAACCTAACCCTAACCCGAACCCTAACCCTAACCCTAACACTAACCCGAACCCTAACCCTAACCCTAACCCTAACCCGAACCTTAACCCGAACCCTAACCCTAACCCTAACCCGAACCCTAACCCTAACCCTAACCCTAACCCGAACACTAACCCTAACCCTAACCCTAAACCTAACCCTAACCCGAACCCTAACCCTAACCCTAACCTAACCCTAATCCGAACCCTGACACTAACCCTAACCCTAATCCTAACCCTAACACTAACACCTAACCCTAACCCGAACCCTAACCCGAACCCTAACCCTAACCCGAAACCTAACCCTAACCCTAACCCTAACCCTAACCCGAACCCTAACCCTTACCCTAACCTAACCCTAACCCTAACCCTAACCGGAACCCTAACCCTAACCCGATCCCGAACCCTAACCCTAACCCTAACCCGAACCCGAACCCTAACCCGAACCCTAACCCTAACCCTAACCCGAACCCTAACCCTAACACGAACCCTAACAGGAACACTAACCCTAACCCGAACCCTAACGCTAACCCTAATCCGAACCCTAACCCTAACCCTAACCCTTACCCGAACCCGAACCCTAACCCTAACCCTAACCCTAACCCGAACCCTAACCCTAACACTAACCCTAACCTGAACCTTAACCCGAACCCTAACCCTAAACCTAACCCGAACCCTAACCCTAATCCTAACCCAAACCCGAACACTAACCCTAACTCGAACCCTAACCGTAACCCTAACCCTAACCTTAACCCGAACCCTAACCCTAACACTTACCTAACCCTAATCCGAACCGTAACCCTAACCCTAACCCTAACCCGAACCCTAAAACTAACCCGAACCCGAACCCTAACCCTAACCCTAACCCTAACCCCAACGCGAAACCTAACCCTTACACTAAACCTAAACCTAACCCTAACGCGAACCCTAACCCTAACCCGAAACCTAACCCTAACCCAAACCCTAACCCTAACCCTAACCCCTAACACTAACCCTAACCGTAACCCTAATACTAACCCTAAAACTTAACCCCAACCCTAACCCTAAACCTAACCCTTACCCGAACCCTAACACTAACCCGAACCCGAACCCTAACCCTAACCCTAATCCGAATGCTAACCCTAACCCGAACCCGAACCCAAACCCTAACCCTAACCCTAAACCTAACCCTGACCCGAAACCTAACCCTAACCCGAACCCGAACCCTAACCCTAACCCTAACCCTAACCCTAACCCCAACCCTAACCCTAACCCTAACACTAACCCTAACCCGAAAACTAACCCTAACCCTAACCCTAACCCTAACCCGAACCCGAACCCTAACCCTAACCCCTAACCCTAACCCTACCCCTAACCCGAACCCTAACCCTAACCCGAACCCTAACCCTAACCCGAACCCTAACCCTAACCCTAACCCTAACCCGAACCCTAACCCTAACCCTAACCCTAACCCGAACACTAACCCTAACCGGAAACCTAAACCTAACCCTAACCCTAACCCTAACCCGAACCCAAACCCTTACCCTAACCTAACCCTAACCCTAACACTAACCGGAACCCTAACCCTAACCCTAACCCAAACCCGAACCCTAACTCATTACCCGAATCCTAACCCTAACCCGAACCCTACGCCAAACCCTAACCCTAACCTTAACCTCGAACACGAACCCGAACCCTAACCCTAACCCTAACCCTAACCTGAACCCTAACCCTAACCCTAACCCGAACCTTAACCCGAAACCTAACCCTAACCCTAACCCGAACCCTAACCCTAACCCTAACCCTAACCCGAACACTAACCCTAACCCGAACCCTAACCCTAACCCTAAACCTAACCCTAAACCGAACCCTAACCCTAACCCTAACCCGAACCTTAACCCGAAACCTAACCCTAACCCTAACCCGAACCCTAACCCTAACCCTAACCCTAACCCGAACACTAACCCTAACCCGAACCCTAACCCTATCTCTAAACCTAACCCTAACCCGAACCCTAACCCTAACCCTAACCTAACCCTAATCCGAACCCTAACCCTAACCCTAACCCTAACCCTAACCCTACCCCAACCCCTAACCCTAACCCGAACCCTAAACCTAACCCTAACCGGAAACCGAAATCTAACCCCTAACCCTAACCCGAAACCGAACCCTAAACCTAACCCTAACCCTAACCCTAACCCGAACCCGAACCCTAACCCTAACCCGAACCCTAACCCTAACCCTAACCCTAACCCTAACCCGAACCCGAACCCTAACCCTGACCCGAACCCTAACCCTAACCCTAACCCTAACCCATAACCCTAACCTGAATCCTAACCCTAACTCGAACCCTAACCCTAAATCTAACCCTAACCCTAACTTGAACCCTAACCCTAAACCTAACCCGAACCCTAACCCTAACCCTAACCCGAACCCTAACCCTAAAACTAACCCGAACCCTAACCGAACCCAAACACTAAACCTAACCCTAACCCTAACCCGAACCCTAACCCTGACCCTAACCGGAACCCTAACCCTAACCCTAACCCGAACCCGAACCCGAACCCTAACCCCTTACCTGAATCCTAACCCTAAACCGAACCCTAAACCGAACCCTAACCCTAACCCTAACCCCAACCCTAACCCTAACCCTAACACTAACCCTAACCCGAAAACTAACCCTAACCCTAACCCTAACCCTAACCCGAACCCGAACCCTAACCCTAACCCCTAACCCTAACCCTACCCCTAACCCGAACCCTAACCCTAACCCGAACCCTAACCCTAACCCGAACCCTAACCCTAACCCTAACCCTAACCCGAACCCTAACCCTAACCCTAACCCTAACCCGAACACTAACCCTAACCGGAAACCTAAACCTAACCCTAACCCTAACCCTAACCCGAACCCAAACCCTTACCCTAACCTAACCCTAACCCTAACACTAACCGGAACCCTAACCCTAACCCTAACCCAAACCCGAACCCTAACCCATTACCCGAATCCTAACCCTAACCCGAACCCTACGCCAAACCCTAACCCTAACCTTAACCCCGAACACGAACCCGAACCCTAACCCTAACCCTAACCCTAACCTGAACCCTAACCCTAACCCTAACCCGAACCTTAACCCGAAACCTAACCCTAACCCTAACCCGAACCCTAACCCTAACCCTAACCCTAACCCGAACACTAACCCTAACCCGAACCCTAACCCTAACCCTAAACCTAACCCTAAACTGAACCCTAACCCTAACCCTAACCCGAACCTTAACCCGAAACCTAACCCTAACCCTAACCCGAACCCTAACCCTAACCCTAACCCTAACCCGAACACTAACCCTAACCCGAACCCTAACCCTATCTGTAAACCTAACCCTAACCCGAACCCTAACCCTAACCCTAACCTAACCCTAATCCGAACCCTAACCCTAACCCTAACCCTAACCCTAACCCTAACCCTAACCCTAACCCCTAACCCTAACCCGAACCCTAAACCTAACCCTAACCGGAAACCGAAATCTAACCCCTAACCCTAACCCGAAACCGAACCCTAAACCTAACCCTAACCCTAACCCTAACCCGAACCCGAACCCTAACCCTAACCCGAACCCTAACCCTAACCCTAACCCTAACCCGAACCCGAACCCTAACCCTGACCCGAACCCTAACCCTAACCCTAACCCTAACCCATAACCCTAACCTGAATCCTAACCCTAACTCGAACCCTAACCCTAAATCTAACCCTAACCCTAACTTGAACCCTAACCCTAACCCTAACCCGAACCCTAACCCTAACCCTAACCCGAACCCTAACCCTAAAACTAACCCGAACCCTAACCGAACCCAAACACTAAACCTAACCCTAACCCTAACCCGAACCCTAACCCTGATCCTAACCGGAACCCTAACCCTAACCCTAACCCGAACCCGAACCCGAACCCTAAACCCTTACCTGAATCCTAACCCTAAACCGAACCCTAAACCGAACCCTAACCCTAACCCTAACCCCGAACCCGAACCCTAACACTAACCCTAACCCTAACCCGAACACTAACCCGAACCCTAACCAGAACCCCAACACTAACCCTAAACCGAACCCGAACCCTAACCCTAACCCGAACCCTAACCCGAATCCTAACACTAACCCTGACCTGAACACTAACCCCTAACCCTAACCCGAACCCGAAACCTAACCCGAACCCTAACCCTAACCCTAACCCGAACCCTAACGCTAACCCTAACCCTAAACCTAACCCTAACCCGAACCCTAACACTAACCCTAACTATAACCCTAAACCTAACCCTAAACCGAACCCTAACCCTAAACTGAACCCTAAACCGAACCCTAACCTGAACCCTAACCCGAACCCTAATCCTAACCCGAAACCTAACCCTAACCCTAACCCTAACCCGAACCCGAACCCGAACCCGAACCCGAAACCTAACCCGAACCCTAACCCTAAACCTAACCCGAACCCTAACCCGAACCCGAACCCTAACCCTAACCCGAACCCTAACCCTAACCCTAACCCGATCCCTAACCCTAACCAAAACCCGAAACCTAACCCGAACCCTAACCCTAACCCTAAACCTAACCCTAACCCGAACCCTAACCCTATCCCTAACCCGAACCCTAACCCTAACCGTAACCCAAACCCGAACCCTAACCCGAAACTAACCCTAACCCTAATCCGAACCCTAACCCTAACCCTAACCCTAACCCTAACCCGAACCCGAACCCTAACCCGAACCCTAACCCTAACCCTAACCCTAACCTGAACCCTAACCCTAACCCTAACCCTAACCCGAACCTTAACCCGACCCTAACCCTAACCCTAACCCGAACCCTAAACCTAACCCTAACCCTAACCCGAACCCTAACCCTAACCCGAACCCTAACCCTAACCCTAAACCTAACCCTAACCCGAACCCTAACCCTAACCCT
>JAVLSZ010000047.1:2300000-2305000 GCA_032313775.1 Urocyon cinereoargenteus | reverse complement strand
TAACCCTAACCCTAATCCCAACCCTAACCCTAACACTAACCCCTAACCCTAACCCGAACCCTAACCCTAACCCTAACCGGAACCCGAAAACTAACGCCTAACCCTAAACCGAACCCGAACCCTAAACCTAACCCTAACCCTAACCCTAACCCTAACCCGAACCCGAACCCTAACCTTAACCCGAACCCTAACCCTAACCCTAACCCGAACCAGAACCCTAACCCGAACACTAACACTATCCCTAACCCGAAAACTAACCCTAACACGAACCCTAACCCGAACCCTAACGCTAACCCTAATCCGAACCCTAACCCTAACCCTAAACCTTACACGAACCCAAACCCTAACCCTAACCGTAACCCTAACCCGAACCCTAACCCTTACCCGAACCCTAACCCGAACCCTAACCCGATTCCTAACCCGAACACTAACCCGAACCCTATACGGAACCCTAACACAAACCCTAACCCTAACCCTAACCCGAAACCTAACCCAAAACCTAACCCTAAACCTAACCCGAACCCTAACCCTAAACCTAAACCAAACCCTAACCCGAACCCTAACCCTAACCCTAACCCTAACCCGAAACCTAACCCTAACCCTAACCCTAACCCTAACCCGAACCCTAACCCTAACCCTAAACCTAACACTAACCCTAACCCGAACCCTAACCTTAACCCTAATCCTAACCCTAACCCCTAACCCTAACCCGAACCCTAACCCTTACTCGAACCCTAACCCTAAATCTAACCCTAACCCTAACTTGAACCCTAACCCTATCCCTAACCCGAACCCTAACACTAACCCTAACCCGAACCCTAACCCGAACCCTAACCCTAAAACTAACCCGAACCCTAACCCGAACCTTAACACTAAACCTAACCCTAACCCTAACCCGAACCCTAACTCTGACCCTAACCGGAACCCTAACCCTAACCCTAACCCTAACCCGAACCCGAACCCTAAACCCTTACCCGAATCCTAACCCTAAACCGAATCCTAACCCGAACCCTAACCCTCACCCTAACCCGGAACCCGAACCCTAACACTAACCCTAATCCTAACCCGAACACTAACCCGAACCCTAACCCTAACCCGAACCACAACCCTAACCCTAACCCGAACCCAAACCCTAACCCTAACCCGAACCCTAACCCGAATCCTAACACTAACCCTGACCTGAACACTAACCCCTAACCCTAACCCGAACCCGTAACCTAACCCGAACCCTAACCCTAACCCTAACCCGAACCCTAACCCTAACTCGAACCCTAACCCTAATCTAACCCTAACCCTAACTTGAACCCTAACCCTAACCCTAACCCTAACCCTGACCCTAACACTAACCCCTAACCCTAACACGAACACTAACCCTAACCTTAACCGGAACCCGAAAACTAACCCCTAACCCTAACCCGAACCCGAACCCAAAACCTAACCCTAACCCTAACCCTAACCCGAACCCGAACCCGAACCCAAACCCTAACCCGAACCCGAACCCTAACCCTAACCCTAACCCTAACACGAACCCGAACCCTAACCCTAACCCGAACCCTAACCCTAACCCTAACCCTAACCCCTAACCCTAACCCGAACCCTAACCCTAACTCGAACCCTAACCCTAATCTAACCCTAACCCTAACTTGAACCCTAACCCTAACCCTAACCCGAACCCTAACCCTAACCCTAACCCGAACCCTAACCCGAACCCTAACGCTAAAACTAACCCGAACCCTAAGCCGAACCCTAACACTAAACCTAACCCTAACCCTAACCCGAACCCTAACCCTGCCCCTAACCGGAACCCTAACCCTAACCCTAACCCGAACCCGAACCCGAACCCTAAACCCTTACCAGAATCCTAACCCTAAACCGAACCCTAACCCGAACCCTAACCCTAACCCTAACCCTAACCCGAAACTTAAACCGAACCCTAACCCTAACCCTAACCCGAACCCTAACCCTAACCCTAACCCTAACCCGAACACTAACCCTAACCCGAACCCTAACCCTAACCCTAAACCTAACCCTAACCCGAACCCTAACCCTAACCCTAACCTAACCCTAATCCGAACCCTAACCCTAACCCTAACCCTAACCCTTACACTAACCCCTAACCCTAACCCGAACCCTAATCCTAACCCTAAACGGAACCCGAAACATTACCCCTAACCCTAACCCAAACCCGAACCCTAAACCTAATCCTAACCCTAACCCTAAACCTAACCCTAACCCGAACCCGAACCCTAACCCTAACCCGAACCCTAACCCTAACCCTAACCCGAAACCGAAACCTAAACCGAACCCTAAACCTAACACTAAACCTAACCTTAACCCGAACCCTAACCCTACCCCTAACCCGAACCCTAACCCTAACCCTAACCCTAACCCGAACACTAACCCTAACCCGAACCCTAACCGTAACCCTAACCCAAACCCTAACCCGAACCCTAACCCTAACCCTAACCTAACCCTAATCCGAACCGTAACCCTAATCCTAACTCTAACCCGAACCATAACCCTAACCCTAACCCGAACCCTAACCCTAACCCTAACCCTAACCCTAACGTGAACCCTAACCCTAACCCTAAACCAAAACCTAACCCAAACCCGAACCCTAACCCTAACCCGAAACCGAACCCTAACCCTAACCCTAACCCTAAAACTAACCCTAACCCGAACCCTATCCCTAACTCGAACACGAACCCTAACCCTAACCCTAAACCTAACCCTTACCCGAACCCTAACCCTAACCCGAACCCTAATCCTAACCCTAACCCTAACCCTAACCCGAAACCTAACCCTAACCCTAACCCGAACCCTAACCCTAACCCGAAACCGAACCCTAACCCTAACCCTAACCCTAAACCTAACCCTAACCCGAACCCTATCCCTAACTCGAACACGAACCCTAAACCTAAACCTAACCCTAACCCCAACCCTAACCCTAACACTAACCCTAACCCTAACCCTAACCCGAACACTAACCCTAACCCGAACCCTAACCCTAAACCTAATCCGAACCCTAACCCTAAACCTAACCCTAACCCAAACCCGAACCCTAACCCTAACCGTAACCCTAACCCGAACCCTAACCCTAACCCTAACCCTAACCCGAACCTTAAACCGAACCCTAAACCTAACCCTAACCCGAACCCTAACCCTAACCCTAACCCTAACACTAACCCCTAACCCTAACCCGAACCCTAACCCGAACCCTAACCCAAACCCTACCCGGAACCCTAACCCTAACCCTAACTCGAACCCGAATCCTAACCCTAACACGAACCCTAACCCAAACACTAACCCTAACCTTAACCCCGAACCCGAACCCGAACCCTAACCCTAACCCTAACCCGAAACCTAACCCCTTACCCGAATCCTAACCCTAACCCGAACCCTAACCCAAACCCTAACCCTAACCCTAACCCCTAACCCGAACCCCAACCCTAACCCTAAACCGAACCCGAACCCTAAACCTAACCGAACCCTAACCGTAAACCGAACCTTAACCCTAACTCTAACCCTAACCCGAACCCTAACCCTAACCCTAACCCGAACCCTAACCCTAACCCTAACTCGAACCCAAACCCTAAACTGAACCCTAACCCTAACCCTAACCCTAACCCTAACCCTAACACGAACCCTAACCCGAACCCTAACTCGAACCCTAACCCTAACCCTAACCCGAACCCTAACCCTAACCCTAACCCTAACCCGAAACCTAACCCTAACCCTAACTCTAACCCTAAACCTAACCCTAACCCGAACCCTAAACCTAACCCTAACCCAAACTCTAACCCGAACCCTAACCCTAAACATTACCCTAACCCGAATCCTAACCCTACCCCTAACCCGAACCCTAACCCCTAACCCGAACCCGAACCCGAACCCTAACCCGAACCCGAACCCTAACACTACCCCGAACCCGAACCCAAACCATAACCCTAACCCTAACCCGAACCCTAACCCTAACCCTAACCTTAAACCGTACCCTAACCCTAAACCTAACCCTAACCCTAACCCTAACCCTAACCCTAAACCTAAACCGAACCCTAACCCTAAACCTAACCCGAACCCTAACCCTAACCCGAAACCTAACCCGAACCCTAACCCGATCCCTAACCCGAACCCTAACCCGAACCCTAAACCGAACCCTAACCCGAACCCTAACCCTAACCCTAACCGGATCCCTAACCCAAACACTAACCCTAACCCTAACCCGAACTCTAACCCTAAACCTAAACCAAACCCTAACCCGAACCCTAACCCTAACCCTAACCCTAACCCTAACCCTAACCCGAACCCTAACCCTAACCCTAACCTTAACCCTAACCCTAACACGAACCCTAACCCTTACCCTAACCCTAACACTAACCCTAACCCGAACCCTAACCTTAACCCTAACCCTAACCCCTAAACCTAACCCGAACCCTAACCCTAACTCGAATCCTAACCCTAAATCTAACCCTAACCCTAACTTGAACCCTAACCCTAAACGTAACCCGAACACTAACCCTAACCCTAACCCGAACCCTAACCCTAAGCTAACCCTAACCCTGACCCGAAACCTAACACTAAACCTAACCCTAACCCTAACCCGAACCCTAACACTGACCCTAACCGGAACCCTAACCCTAACCCTAACCAGAACCCGAACCCTAACCCCTTACTCGAAACCTAACCCTAAACCGAAAGCTAACCCGAACCCTAACCCTAACCCTAACCAAAACCCGAACCCTAACCCGAACCCTAAATCGAACACCAACCCTAACCCTAACCCGAACCGAACCCTAACCATAACCCGAACCCTAACCCGAATCCTAACCCTAACCCTGACCTGAACACTAACCCCTAACCCTTAACCGAACCCGAACCCTAACCTGAACCCTAACATTAACCCTAACCCGAACCCTAACCCTAACCCTAACCCTAAACCTAACCCTAACCCGAACCCTAACACTATCCCTAACTATAACCCTAAACCTAACCCTAAACCG